>SSNS01000138.1:631887-639387 GCA_006937985.1 Aphyosemion australe
GCCTGGAGCACCAAATTGGGTAGAGCTGGCCCTGATAATAATAATAAATATTCATGAACAACATGTCTCAAAACAGTGGAGTGTGGGTAAAGGTTGGTTTATGCTTGACGCGTCCGCGAGGTCCGCAAGGCTCCGCACGGCAAAATTACGTCATTTTAGCAACCACGCCCCTCCGCGTGTCCTCCGTGCGGCCCAAAGTTTCCGCACCGCGCACCTAGGAAATTTTCTAACTACGCGGACGGTCCAGCGCGGAAAAACATGGTGGACATTCGTAAATACAAAAATCTCTATGATTCGGCCCATAAAGATCACCGTGATCAAAATAATGTTAATAATTTGTGGAGTAAAATTGCTGTCACACTCGGAAAAGACGAGGAAGCAGTAAAAAAGTGTAAAACATCAGTGATTTCTACTTCTACTATGGTGTAGTGTTTTAATGCATGCCGTAGAGCCTACATGCCACCTCGCACTCTGGGAGAATATTGGCTCACAGCGGAGACGAGCCGCAGAAGGTAGGAAGGAACTATAAACGCTGCAAAGTCCGACGCGCGTTCCATCCGGGTGTCTCATTTCCGTGCGGAAGGTACATGCGTCAAGCATAAACCAAGCTTAACGAGGGTTGAAAGTAAGTGGTGCTAAAGCATTACAAACACGTAGAAACATGTTGTTAGTCTGTAATAATCTGCTAATATATTGGGGTGATAATAATTAAATTAAATTGAAAAAAGTTCAAAATTAAGCTATTTACAAAACACATTGTCTTGAAATATTGAAACTATAAAAATGCTCATCTAAAATCATGATTAACAACCAAAATTATGTTTCTGTTAATATGTAAACATTTCCTTGGACAACATGTACAGCACCATTTTAGATGCTTGTGATCTCTAGTTATACATCAACTCTTATTCATAAATGTAGGTTTAAGTTTAAGAAGAAAAAATATCTAAGGATAAACCAGATATTCTGGCTGCTCTTCTCGGTGCCTCACCTCTGTCCGACCCCTGGGGCGGTCCGACAGAGGCGAGGCTGCTGTTTTGTGCCATCGGCCCCTCTGATTATCAACAACATAAGCAAGTTCAGTTCAAAAACATTCAGTCACTTTCCTAACCACCTAATTATGAGTAGAGTTATGGGGAGCAGATGGCTATCTCCATCAGTCACTGGGTGAGAGGCGGGGCTACACCTGGACAGGTGTCTGGTCTATCACAGGGACACGCAACCAACCTGTCACACACTCACTCACACCTGGGGACAATTTAGAGTTTCTAGTTAACCGGACACGCACGTTTTTGGACTGTAGGAGAAAACCCACGCATTTATGAGGAGAGTATGCTAACTCCACACAGAAAGGCTGCAGCTGGGATTCAAACCTGCAACATCTGCAATGCAACAGTGAACCAACCACACCACCATGCAGCCCTCATTTTAAAAATATGGAGGCAAACAGAAAAATAAATTAAAAATTTAGGTTCATTTTTGGAAAATAGATTCACACCCAGACAAATGGAGAGAGCTTTGTGTGGTTATTTGTGTTAAAATACTCTGAACAAAAATATGAGTATAAATATAAAACTTTTGTTTTTGTTCCCATGAGCTGACCTCAAAGATCTGGAACTTTCTATAAACACCAAAGACCCATTACTCTCAAATATTGTTCACAAATCTGTGTTAGTGAGCACTTCTCTTTTACTGAGATAATCCATCCCACCTTACAGGTGTGGTATTGCTAGGTGCCGATTATACAGCATGAATATTGCACAGGTGTGCCTTAGACTGGTCACAATAAAAGGCCAGTCTGAACAACACACGCTGTCTGCCATCTGCCCTAAACAGTGAAAACTAAATTTATCTGTGAACAGAATGACTTTCCAACATACCAGGCACTACAGCTGGCTGATATAACAATAAAAAATATATTTCAAAATAACTTTTCCTCGATAGACTTAAGAGAACGAGTCAAATTTGCTATAAAGAACAGATAAACAGCCAATCATATTAAGTGTTGCTCTGCGCTGGACAAATCAGTGGCTGGAATAGAGCCACTCAGTAGCAGACGAGCATTTACCCACTCAAATCAGTTACGACGACAAAGCGGGAGCAAAAACAAGTGCGTTTATATTTTTGTTCAGTGTACCAACATGAACATAACGCAATTTGTTTTCTTGTCTGTTTCTTAATTCTGGTTGTCAGAAGGATGCAGTCAAAGCCTCAGTTTAGCACAGCAGTGTTTCTCTCAGCAACAACCAGGATATCAGTTCAGGAACACATTCAGAACCAATGTGTGTGTGTGTGTGTGTGTGTGTCTGAAGGTAGAAAGATGTGTTTGATATGTTATAATAAAGAATGTAAATCACAAATATTTCATCATTAAACTT
Organism: Aphyosemion australe; assembly: GCA_006937985.1. Classification (NCBI taxonomy): domain Eukaryota; kingdom Metazoa; phylum Chordata; class Actinopteri; order Cyprinodontiformes; family Nothobranchiidae; genus Aphyosemion; species Aphyosemion australe. The sequence goes on from SSNS01000138.1 coordinate 634,266, forward strand.
AAAAACACAAACCTCCTGTATGGTTGAAGAGCTGCTTTGTATTTTCAAGGATGGTCAAGTAGTGCTTGGTACTCATAAATGACTGAGTCTGATAGTTCCAGAACTCTGGATCTTCCTCTGAGAGCTTGTCCATCCATTCCTGTTTGGGAACGGTTCTTCTGGTCTTGTTGTCAAAGTAAAGAATCTGAAAACTGTCTACCAGACCAACAGCCACAAACTCTGTGAAGTTTGGGATTTGACAGGATTCAGTGTAGAAATACTGCAGAGAGTGGGTCACTGTAAACAGATGAACAACAATTATCAGATTCTTGTTTAAATGTTTGACTTCAGAGTTATAAATCACTAAGCTATGTTAACTTCTCCATGGAGAATAAAACAGTCCTGCTGTTTTAAAGACGTAATAATAAAACTGGTAACATTGTGTCTCGTCAGTCACCATCAGTGTGTGAATGGATGAATGACTCTAGAAGGCGCTAAATAAATATAGGCCTTTTACATAATTTACATATAAAAAACACAACTTTTGTTCCAACTAGCTTTACTGGTAACATTGTTAACCTTCAGTTTACCAGGCAAACCCTAATCTCATTTTCATTGACAACCTGGCCAACAGGCAGCAGTAATAAACAAAACCACTTGATTTTATTCTATAAAATCAGGTGTACTTTTTTACTTGTTTGCTTCCTTGTTATTTATGGTGGTGGTGTGTAATAATGCAGTGATTATGCTGTGTTTTGTCACATCCACACCCTGACTCCATCTCCCATCATGCCCCGCACATCCACGTCATCCTTAAAAGCCGGAAGCACACACCACCTCGCCACTCAGTCAATGTTTCTACATGTCAGAGTTTCGAGCTATCCAGCTCTACTTCGAGCTTCACCGCTCTCTCCTTATTCGAGCCAACCAGCTCTTCATCCGAGCCACCCGGCTCCTCACTCGAGCCTTCTGGCTCTCCTCCGGAGCGTCTCCTGTTTCTACAGGAGCGTCCCGACTCACCAGGCTTCCCGCCTACCTCCAAGTAAGTTTCCCTCTTACTTTCCGGAACAACGCCGCATTCCCGTTGCCTCTCGGGTTCGGCGCTGTTGTTCCTAGATTAAACTGCGTGCTAGCTGCTCCCAACGCTCGATCCTTCCGCGTCTGGGTTATCTAACCACGCTACACTCTCACGCCCTTCACGTGAGAGCTATTTAGTGACGTTTCTTTGTAAAAAAAAAAAAAGTCTCAGAATTTGTAGATCACGAACAAGTCAGCTGTAACTTTTCAACAAATCCTCCAGGAGCCCCCTATGGGTGTATAGAGCTGGTCCAGTGTTCCACGGCCAGGACGAAAACCACATTGCTCCTCCTGAATTTGAGGTTTGACAATCCGACCCTCCTCTTCAGAACCTATGAATAGACGTTTCCAGGGAGGCTCAGTAGTGTGATCTCCCTCAACTCAACTCACTCAACTCAACCTTTATTTATATAGCGCTTTACAGGTACAAAAAGGTAACACCAAAGCGCTGCACAAAAAATAAAAATAAAAACAGAATTAAAACAGATTTAATACACAAATAAAGATATAAAACAGGATCAAAATTAATACATGCTAAAATTGCAAAGCTAGAAACATGAAGAAAAGGCCAAGTCATATAAAACAGTCTTCAGCCTAAATTTAAAAACTGCCACGGAAGTGGAATTTCTCACAGAAATCGGTAGCTCATTCCAAAGCCTTGGTCCTGCCACAGAGAATGCCCTGTCACCCCGTGTCTTTCGGGATGTATAGGCACAGAGAGCAGGAGCCAGTTCTCCGAACGAAGTGCCCGTACTGGGGTATACAGGTTCAGCAGAGACTGTAAGTAAGATGGAGCTAACCCGTTCAACGATTTAAAAACCAATAAAAGAATCTTAAAACAAATTCTAAAAAATTGAGCAACCAATGCAGTTCAGCCACGATCGGAGTGACATGATCAAACTTTCTCTTACCCACAAGGAATTTTGCAGCCGCATTTTGCACAAGTTGCAGTCTTGCTAATGTGCCCTGACCCACCCCATATAGTACCGAGTTACAGTAGTCAATGCGGGTAGTGATAAAAGCATGAACCACAGTCTCCAGATCATGTCGTGACAAGAACGGTTTGACTTTTGTCAAACGTCTCAAATGATAAAAAGAAGAGACAACTCTATTTACATGTGCATCAAAGCCCAGCAGGGTGTCAAATTTTACTCCAAGGTTGACAACTGATGTCTTTAGCAGAGAATTAAATGGTCCACAGTTGTATAAAGTACGACCACTTGGCCCAAATAAAATAGCCTCTGTTTTTTCTTCATTAAGGCACAAAAAATTAGCCAGCATCCACGTCTTGACTTCAGACAAGCATTCTACCAAAACAGTAATAGAGGAATTATCTCCTGAATCCAGGGGTAGGTAAAGCTGGCAATCATCAGCATAAAAATGAAAATTAATGCGAAACCTACAATAAATATTTCCCAGAGGAAGAATGTAAATCAAAAACAATAATGTTCCAAGCACAGAACCCTGCGGAACACCCCATGTAAGATTGGAGGAGGCAGATGAAAAAACCCCCATCCTAACACTAATCGTTCTATTGGATAGGTATGATCTGAACCACTGCAAAGTCAAACCATTGATTCCCACATAGTGCCTAATCTCCCTGTAGTTGGAACACACCCTGCAGTTCCCCTTTTTAAATAGAGGGACCACCACTACAGTCTGGCGATCCAGTGGAACTGCCCCTGATGTCCACCTGATATTGCAGAGCCGCGTCAACCAACACAGCCCCACAACATCCAGAGCCTTACAGAACTCCGGACGGATCACATCCATCCCCGGAGTGCGGGGCCTTACCACCAAGGAGCTTCTTGACCACCTCAGTGACCTCAGCACCAGAGGCTGGAGAGCCCAACCCAAAGTTCCCAGACGCCACTTCCTCACTGGGAGACATGCCAGTGGGACTGAGGAGGTCTTCAAAGTACTCTGCCCACCGATCCACAACATCAGGAGTTGAGGTCCTTGAAATGATGCACCGGTGATTTTTGCCCCTCTGAGTACAACTTACAAGGGATTCATTCCTACTATGATAAATGACCCGCACTTGTGTAGCACTTGTGTAGCACTTGTGTAGCGCCTTTCAGAGTCAGAGGGTTCAGAGTCAGACTCCAATGCATTTTAGATTACAGTGATCACTGCAAAAGTATTGATTAAACAAGTGTTCCACACCTTTAAGCATGATCATTGTTTGTGCAGATAAAGACACATTGAGGAAAATTTCTGCCACATGCATCGGATCAAGAGAGCAGCTGCTAAAATGTCATTACATAGCAGCAGATATATGAAGCTACTGATGCCTCTGGGGTCCTACGGACAATGTGTCCCACAATGTTGCAGAGTCCTCCAGAGTCTTGCAACTGTGTAATTTGCACAATGCAAAAAAATGCAATAATGATAATGTCTGGTATCATGAACAAACACATTAACTTTATTTAAATTCATTATTTTGTACAGTTTAAAGTACACAGGTGATGTTCAAATCAAGGAAGCAACAAGTTTCCATAGTAATATTCAAATGTAGTTAAGAATAGAGAGATCAGCCAAATGAGCGTTTGTTTGTGGAGTGAGTCAGCTGAAGACATCAAGAAAAGTACATGATTGCACATTTCAAGCAGAAACATCAAGAGCAAAGAATGGATGGGTATAAAAATGAATGAGATGTGATCAAATGTTGTATACTTTATTCTATTTGTTGATTTATATTCATTTGTGTATAAATGTCTGATATGTAGGTGATATGAGAGTGTGTGTGTTTCTGTAGGTACACAGATGTATGTGTAGGTGTGTATTTATTTTGTTTGAATTGTAAGAAACTTTAAATTAAGAAGCAGAAGCTGTTAAAGAAAATCAACAAAACAAATTCATAGCTCACCTGCTGCTGAATCATGTGACCCCAGGAGAATTATAAACATAATAATCATTAAGGTCATGTTGCCTTTATAATTTTATCAAAGACAGAAAACATTCTGCTGCTTCAGCCGCCTGGAAACAAATATGAAGATGAATGAGGAAGAGCTGTTGTCAGGATAAAGCTCAGGTTTCTTTCAGCCAATGAGCGTTCACTAAAGCTGTGACATCATCATGTAAATCTGGATAAACCTGTTCTCAGCAGGTTTGTGTGTTTGAGCAAATCTGAGAAGATTTCCTGCCCTTTAGGCTCAAACCAAACATCAGAAACTTCCTCTGGTTTTCCTCATCATCATCATCGGTTCATCTTTTCTGGTTTTTATTTAATCTTCATCCTCACATTTCTGTTCTGCTGTTTTAAAAAGATGATTGAGTCTCTCTGCTCCTCCTCCTCACCCTGAAACACTGTTATTGAATGAAGATCATGTTACTGAACCTGTTTTATTTCACTGATCGACATTTGGAATAAAAATCTAAACTTTATTTTAAAGTCTCTGCATTCAGATTCTGAGATTTGATTTCGTACAAAGCATCGTTTTTATCACTGTCTGTGATCAGCATGTTGATTTTATAGCTTCTTGTACAACACAACACTAATATAAATATTCAGTTACTATGTGAATGAATTATAAACATCCTAAACAGGATTTCAAGAGATTATTTGATATAAATGAATGATAATAAATTACCCGTGAAGATGATGATTAACGGATCCCTGAAAATATTTTCATTAAGATAAAAGATAATTTCTGTCACTTTAGTTTGACACATGTTTGCTCATTTCAGTGACATCCTCACTGTTGTTCCTAGTATTTTTGGTATTTAGGAGCTTTTACTTTTAGATTATAAAGACACATCACAGGTTTATTGACCTTCCTTAGATACTCGTGGATTTTTTCACATTAATCCCAACTGAAACATCATCCTGGGTCACTTTTTACTTACAAAATAAAATCACTTACATGGTTGAACGTGTGAGGAAGCAATCAGTGATTACATAACTTGAACTAGAAAATTTATAAACTAAATTAGGTCACATCTACCTATAGTGGGTATGGAAAGTATTCAGACCCCCGTCAATTTTTCACTCTGTTATATTACAGCCATTTGCTAAAATCAATTAAATTAATTTTTCCCTCATTAATACACACAGCACCCCATT
>SSNS01000138.1:641887-759387 GCA_006937985.1 Aphyosemion australe
CTCAAAAGTGTGGGGGATGTTGAGATTTTCCCTCACACACACACATACACACACACATACACACACACACACACACACACACACACACACACACACACACATACATCTGTATTTACACACCCTGTCCTATTTTACCAGTATGCATTATCCTGAAATTGTTACCCTGAACTTATTTGGAATGCAATGCACATTTTAAATTAGATTATTTTTCTCATTCATTTGGCTGTTTTTTTATTTATGTTGTTGCTCTTTATTTTATATGAAGCTGAAGTTGGTTCCCGTTTTAAGTTTTTAATTCAGAAAGTTTTAATTCCCACTAACGTTTCCAGCCCCAGCATCTTTAACCTGCTGTAATTATAAAATGTAAAATGTTTCATTTCATGGGTGACCAATCAGAACTCTTGAAATTTCAACATCAACCCATTAAATTGAAAAACATGTTACTAATATGATAATCCAAACTCATAATATATAAGTGACCTTTGAACTAAAGTTTTCACAAATGACCACCTGGAATTGATGGATTCTGCTGTTAATGTAGAATAATCTAATCCAGGTCTGAAGAGTCTAGGTGTTGTAGTTTTTACACTGGACCAGACCTAAGGTGGGTCAGATGCAATAAAGTTCTGAAATCTGCCTTTTTTATACTGTCACAAATCAAATAAAGGTTTAACCAATCACAAAATGTTCTTTAAGGACTCTGCTATCAGTCTAATATAATCTAGTTAAGCTCTGAATAATCTAAGTATTGTAGTTTTTAGCAGAGCCAGTTCTAATGTGGTCTACAGGTGAAACTCAAAAATGAGAATCTGGTGTAAAAGTCCACTTATGTCAGTAATCCAGCTCAGACTGAGAGACCATCTAAAGGCTCAGGAACCCTCTGCAGGTGTTCTGGATTCATCAGCTGATTAGAGTGTGACACTTTGAGTCTAGAATATTGAACCTTTTCACTGTATTTTAATTGAGATTCTGATTGTGGGGTTTTCATCAGCTGTAGCCATGATCATCACAATTATAATAAATAAAGGCTGAAGTATCTGGCTTTGCACGGAATGAGTCTGTCTCATAGATTAGTTTCACCTTTTAGGTTCAATCACTGCCACTCAGGTGTTCTTATGCCTTTGATGAGCCTCAAGCTTCACTCAGCAGAAGCAGCTGGGTTAGGGTTAAGTTCAGACTTCAGCATCGGCCCTGTTATGACCAGAAATCTATCAGACAAGCAGATTAAGATTTGTTTTGCTCTCAATGGGAAATTATCAGATGAAATGATGTAAATATGACTACAACAACTAATTATAGGAAACTATTGGACTGAAAGGCTGTGAACCAGAGACAACAGGACAGAAGTGAAGGTTTGTGCATTTAACAAAACATTTAATAAATAATCAGAGCTGCTGTAAAATATTCTCCAGTCCACATCCAGACAGAATTATCGTCTCTTCTGTCACATGATCAGCAGCAGCTGGGATGTTTATGCTCACAAAGTTTTTCTTTTTTTATCAACATTCCCACTTTCAAGTGCAGCTCACTCCTCCTCTTGTTCTGACTTTTTTACTTGTGCTTATTCTCATCCGTTTGGATGCATCTCCACCTCCATGTTTCCACCTGCCTGTCGGCGCATCTGACCACTGGTTGTTCAGATGCTGCTGCTGTCAATCATTGCAGGAGCGTGCACGGTGTCAGATACCTCGTCTTTGTTCTCTCTTCCTGTCTGGGCTAACGGTAGCTGACGGTGATGTGCGCCGCGCGCAACAGCGATGCGCCTTTTGCGCGTTTGGAGAGAATTAGTACTCGTGCTCAAAACGAGGCCCCTCATGAAGCGCGTGTTCTGCATATATCGGGAGGAGGGGCCTACTTAAAGCTCTGGATTTGCTCAAATAAGATGTTTGAGCTCAACAAGGTTATAGTTCTCTTGTGGTATGAGCAGAGCGCGCTGGGAGTGCAGCTTGTAATGAGCGCGCGCGATTTTATCAGTTGGGAGGCGCGGAGCAGCTGGAGAAACATATCAATGATGGAACGTACGAGAATCTTTGACGTAACACCGGTGCGCAGAGGTGCGGGTTTCAGTGATCAACAGGAAAGGGAGGAGGAGAGGGGAAAACAGCGAGCGAAACACGGAGGGACCAGACTGTTAGTAAAGTTTTGAGCAAAACTGCTGGAAAAGTGTGGGTGTTAAAACACCCACATCCCCCACGGGTGCGACGCCCATGTATAAGCATACCCAACCTGCAGATGAAATCAGAGCACCCTGTCAACCCTCACCTGTGTAAACATGTTGTTATGTACTCATTTATTATATTATCAATACTTATGATTAATTTAATTATTTACAAGAAAATCCAAAAACCTGGAAACATAGTTGGTGAATTTGAGTTATTTTGTAGTGAAAATGAATTTAGCGTCACTGTTTAGTTGTGACTGTTTTATAATTGTTCTGAGGGTTTTAATGTAGAACATCGTTAAAATATTTTGACATCCATACAAATAAATGTTTTACAAAAAATGCAATTCATCCAATAATTCCATGTTAGTGTTGAGTGTCTGTAAACGTTTGATCCAGTTTAACAGCAGCAGGTGAGGTCATTCAGTGCAAACGTTCATTAACCTGAAAAGAAAACATAACAGATTAAATAAAAGTCAGTAAGTTAAATCTAGAAAACTCAATGAGGCTCCGTCACTTATTTATAGTACAATTAAAATCAAGCTGACTGAAACATTTGCCTCTGCCATGTTAGGAATATTACTTTATCAGGTTTCTGCAGAATAATATTTAAGCTGATAGTTAAAATAATCTCTGTGTGTGTGAGGGTTTTATTGAAGGTTGTTGCTATAAAAAAGATTTTATTTAATTATTAAATAACTGGAGATTAGATTTATTTTGCAGAAAGACACAGAAGTTTTTCATTTAGCTAATAAACAATCACACCATTTTATTTATTTACTTGTTTATTTAGTGTTAAAGCAGCTTTGTCCAACATATAAAACAACTCACTGTGTTTGTGGCGTAGGAAGCATTTGTTCCTGGACGTCATTGTATTCTACAGCTGTGTGACCAAAAACATAAAGTGTTTGTTATTTTTGCTTTAAACTGAGTGGTAAACAGAAAACCTTCCTGGTATAAGATTAAGAAATATTTTACTTACGAGGTGCAGCGTGACTTGCTGAAATAAACAAAAAACAAAACACAATTTCAGCTGTTTGAGCTAAAAACTGTTTTTCCAACATCATCATCAGGTCCTTTTAACATTCTCATCAATCTATCTCTGAGATTTAGTGTTTGCTGAAGCTGATAGAATCTGAATATAATTTTTATAATGGATTAAAGCATCAAATTATTGTCTAAATGTAGAATATTTGATGAGAGAACAACATCTCACCGTTTTTCTTCTTGTAGAGAACAAAAGCGATCACAACGATGACAGCGAGAACAACCAGAGCAACAATGATGGAGATGATCATCATGGAAATTCCTGTGTAGAAACCATGACAACCAGGCATCATTCAGGAGCATCAACCCTGTTCATTGCTGCTTTATGTTGATGTTAAATTACATTTTCTGTTTACCTGGAGATCATTAGTGTGTCTGAGCTCATAACACCTGTAACTAACTTTGATTTAGACTAAATGAAGGAACTAAACTACATGCATTTGTGAATTTATTCATATTCCGTTTTCAAAGAACTTTTCAAACATTTTACAAGCACAACAGCTGTAAACTAACGCTGTCCAGGTCAAACATACATAAAAAAGCTGCCAAATAAAACTTTAGAGCACTGTTCAAATTTTGCTTTAGATAATGGTTATTTATTTTTATACATATTTACACCTCATGTTAATGTCAGGCATAAATGTTGTTGTGAAGTTTGGACGATTGGATGAATTATTCAACCATCCATGATAGGCTGAGCCTTTCAACGGTCGTTTCTACAAGAGCGATTTGTTTATTTATTTATTTGCCCGTGAGTAAGATTGTTAATGACGATTGGAGGTTAGAAAAATTATCACTCAACCCTAATTGTTGTATTGATCTTACCTTCATTGGGCATGATCTTTAGTTCCTCCCAACTGGTAACGAGGTCTTCGTTGGCTCCAGAGAGCTTAAACACACATTCATACTTCATCAGGTCTTCATCAGGAACAGATGAAAGATCAGCGCTCATCTGGAAGGTTCCATCATTGTTGGGGAGGATCTCTCCTTTCTCCACACCCTCATGGATCTCCTCTCCATCTTTCCTCCAGAACATCTCAGCTCTGTTTGGGTAGAAACCTGTAGCGTGGCAGGAGACTGGAGAGGAGGGAGACTTCTGGAGGAGAGAGACTGAGGGGAGGACTGGGGAGAAAACATAATCAGTTGATGGCTTCTGTGTAATAAAGATTATGTACAGTTTGTTTAATGTATTTTAACAAAAATGTGTCAAATGTGGGATGGAGGTAAGAAAAAGAGGAATGGAGAAAGAAAGTAAACAATGTAACAAAGTTTACAGCTTTTTGTTCAGAATTAACTGTAGATTAGAAATTAAACCAAATATTGTTGAAGTGTTTCTACCTGTCCTCGTCAGAGCGCTCCTCCCATAGTTCAGGTACTTCTTCAGCCACTCAGGACAATCCTGATTGAAGTAGTTTTTGTAGTATTCTGTCATGGCTCTGTCACTGTCCAGCCTTGTTTTGGTGACTTGAGCCTGTTGTCTTGCAGCGGTCCATGACTCTGACTTCAGGTCGAGGGCTATGAAGTCTTCTCCATCATAACCAAACTGATCATAACCTTTAACCTCTCCTGTGTCATCGTCCCACTCACAGCCAAACATCCACTGGAAAATATGAACACCTGAGAGAGAGATGAGCTCAAAGTCAACCAACTTCCTGTGAGACTTTACTGTTCATTTTTAGTAAATATTCTATTGAAGGAGAGATTCAGATAAAAATTAAACATCTGGCTTTATAGAAACCTTATGAGGTAATTCATCAAGCTCTGGTTTAATTTGATCTCTGCATTTAATGGTTTATGAATAACCTTTTAGCCATCCGCAAACAGTCCAGTCCAAAGCAACAAAATGATCACTTTTAGGCAACAAACCAGCATTACCTTGTTGCCTTAGGGCACAGATAATATAATCAAAAAATTAGGACAATTACTGATAAATTTATAAACTTAGTTAAACTCTACCAGCAAATTTGACCACATGGAGCTCATTTTAGAGGACAACTACATTTATCCAAATGTTGAGATTAATAACAAACAAACTTAAATGTCCTATATTATGCAACATCCACTTTTTGGAGCATTTGGCCATTATATTATTTCCTCATGAAAAACACCCTCAAAGTGGTTTTTGGATTTACACACACATTCTGATCTCTCAGCTTCAGCTCTGCTAAGCTATGTTGCAAACAGCTGGATGGAAATTATGGGTGAGCATCAAGAATAGACTGGGAAAATAATTCATCCCAGCCACCTTTTCCCCTTCCCAGTGTTGTGTGTGGGTGTGTGTGGCTCGACCCTCTGACTGAGAGTTATGGGGGTGATTGGGTACTCAGGAATTACTGGGTGGAACATGTTGGCCACTGGGAAACATCCCGGTGATTTTGAGCTAGTTCACCACTGCTGGCGTGTTGCAAAAGCTGCTTTGTTAGAATCTAGGGTTACGGTATGAAATGAGTGGAAATCACGTGAGTGGGGGTGGGATTTCGTTGAATTGAATTGTCTTATTTCCGGATAGAAGTAGTGGCTTATGGAAAAAAGTATATTTCATAAAAAATGACATCTCAATAGTGCCAACGGTGATATTTCATTATATACTGTGCCTATCATTGCTCTGGAAGTGTTAAATGATACAGGCCCTTCAAGCTGTTGTTGTTTTTTTTATTTAAAGCAGCCTAACTAGATAGTCAATAATGGTAAGGGAGAGATGGAAGTTTATGTTTGACATAATTATACAAAAATATTCTTTTATTATTGATGATTACTATGTTTTTCCACTTCTCTCTCATATTTGATGTTCATCATCACAGACGTTATTGAATGACTTCATAACTCACCTCCAGTCTGGTTGAAGCGCTGCCTGACAATCTGGATGTTAGCTTTGAACATCTGTTCAGCACCAATGGAGACTTGAGTCTGTCCCTCCCAGTAATCAGGACCTTCATTCTTCTCCATCCAGTCCTGCTTGGGAATCTCTTTTCTAATGTTGCTGTCATAGTAGGAGATCTGCTGCCCGTCTACCAGGCCCACAGTCACAAACTCTGGAAAGTTTGTTTTTCCAGAAGATGCCGTGTAGAAGTATTGCAATGAATGTTTCACTGTGGCAAAAGAAAACCCAGTCATCACACTCTTGATTAACAAGAATCATTTAAAAGTTTCATTGAATAATAATAATTAAATATTAGATTTTTTTGTTGTCTTTGTTGTCTGCCTTTTCTCCATCTGAGTGGTGTGTTGACCTCACAGAAATGACAGACATGGAAAAAAAAGAACTGAGGTGCAATAAAAACGCAGCAGGTGCTCTGGATTGATAAGAATATTAAAATATTTTGCTTATTTGGGTCAAACTTAACAAGTAATGTGGATCATTGCTCAAAACTACACAGCATAACCAATCCCCAAAGAGATTTCTGAATTCAAACTTACAGTTTGTAAATGTTTCTCAGTCACAGATTCAAATAAACAATAGTTCTTTTCCAACTCTGGTTATATAACATTATATAATGTGTGACAGCAGCAGGATGAAGGTTTCAAATGTTTCTGTTTTACTTTATAGACGGTCCCTAAACAGCTGGAGCCTGGAGGACAACTCGTTTCCAATAAAAGGAATTTAGTTTATTATCATCTTCACCAACAATTATCTGCATGTTTGTTCAAATTTACAGACAAAATAAAGTTTTATTACATTATAGACGATCCCTCTAGGTCTAACTTCCTGATCAAACCACACCTGGTCTAAAGTTATTTACATAAAAAAAAAGGTTTCTAATTCATAAGTTGAACTTACCTGCTGCTGCACCAGTTATTAGATACCGGAGAAGAATAAATATCTTCATCTTGTTCTTTTATTACATTAGGACGCCTCTTGTAAACATGTCGTTTCCTTCTTCTCTAAACAGCGATGAATGAGGAAGATCTGCTGTGATAAACTAAAGCTTTAATTTGAGCCAGTGGGAATTTCCTGTTTCACTGTCAGCGTCACTTGTATCTGGGTTAAACTTGATCTCTCATGTTGTAAACAAAAGTGAAAGTAAACTGTCAAACATTTGAGAACATAACATGAGCAGGGGCGGTTCTAGGCCAAATTTTAAGGGGGGCCACAGTGGGGCCAGTATTTTTTTTTTCATGAAGTCACAGGAAAAAAATGGGGAAAAAAAAAGATCAATATCTAATTATTTTTTCTCGTTGTAGTGGATGGCTGCTCATACTGAGCCAGGATCCTCTGGAGGTTTCTTCCTGTTAAAAGGGAGTTTTCCTCTCCACTGTCGCTACATGCTTGCTAAGTATGAGGATTGTATCAACACACAGTCAGTGTCTTGATGCAATCTGCTGGGTTCCTTATATCCACGTTATTTTTGAGTAGCCTCATGGAGAAACGCTGATGCTAGCAACATCCGGTGAGATACCGGAAGTAGCACATACTCATTGGTTTTGTTGCTAGTAGCAGTTTATTTGAACATTTGAAGAGGATTTTAAAAAATATTTACCCCCGAAAAATGTAGTCACACGCCTCGGGAAGATGTTGCGCTGTTGGCGCTTGTACTAACAACCAGAGAAAATTAAATCTGTAGCTACAAGAGCGATGTTTAGAACATGCACCTCCAGAGTGAGAGAGCGTGCAGCTGCGAGCGTCGGTACGGTTCTCGCCGCCTCTCCAGAAATGAGGAACCCAGAAGGATGTGGCTGAAAAATCTTAACTTGAAACCACCACAAACTTTATTTGTGCGTTCCTTTCATTTTATTGTGTATTTGGATATGACAAACCTCCGGAGAAGAGACGCCGAGTAGTAAAGAGATCTGACAGCAGTCTCACAACAACAACAGGAATTATTTCATGTGTTCAATTTTCTGAATAGTTATAATGTAACGTGTGTTTAGATCTGCTGTTATTAACCTAAAAGTGCCATCCTGCTGTTTGTATTTCACCTGATGTAGAAACTAAACCCAGGCTTGGTGATGAGGGATTTAAGGCTCTGACTCGGCTCTACGTCTGCTTTTAAGTAAATAAGATTGTGTCCCACCTCTTTCAACAAAACACAGACAACCTTATTACGACGTAGGTACTGAAAAGCCTCAGAGCTTTTAAGATTGTTTATTGCCTCGCTGTCAGACGTGACTGAGTTCAGAAAGTAGCTAAAATGCTACTGTACGTTAGCTTTGGCCAGACTTTAAGATCACCCCCCCCCCCCACACCTCTCTGCTTCAGTAGGCAGACGGAGTGTAACGGTGTCCCGTTTGAGCTGTGACAGCTGGTGTTCATGCATGTTTTCAGTCTCTAAAAGCCCAGAAAAAGAGGATTAGCACGAAGGAATCGCTTCATCTCAATGTAAACAAATGCGGACCGGAAGTTGCTTGCATCTTTCGCGCAAAGCATCATGGGCCGTGAGAATAACGTGGATCGGAAACTTTTTACTGATTGGCTTAATGAACTGAACTGTATTGGAATGTTTACTTTGTGAAGTGCCTTGAGACGACTCTTGTCGTGATTTGGCGCTTTATAAATAAACTGAATTGAATTGAATTGAATTGAATTGAATTGAATTGAATTGAATTGAATTGAATTGAATTGAATTGAATTGAAATTGAATTGAATTGAATCAATATTATCAAAATTATTCTTTTCCTTTTCTTTGTTCATCCAGAGTCCTGTGATCTGTTACAGTTGTAATGAAGTTAAATAAGATTCAGATAAATTTATGGTTTTACACAGGGGCCAGTGCCCCAGTAGAATTGACCCTGGCCCCTGTTATGACCCCTGTGCTGGCTTGGAGACGGTAACTAAAGGCTGATTTATACTTCTCCATCAGTTCCAGTGTGGAATCACGCACACGCACTGACGGACAGACTTCTCTGTCACCTGGGTGTTGCAAAGCAATTCCCCGCCAGGACAACAGAGGGCGTATCGTTTTTCTGTGGTATCCTGTCACCAGTACAGTCACGTATCCGGTCCACTATGGTGTATTTACTACTGTCTTTATGTTGTGTTTTTGTATTTCAGACTTTTTAACACAGACAAATGTGTCCCTCATTCTCCTCCACCTCTTCATGAGGTCACCAGCTCTAAACCCACGTTTCTCATCATTTCCGTCCACAAATAAAACACTTGCTGCGTTTCTTTGTGCTTCTTCAGTCACGAATGAATAAACTTTCATATCTGGCCTAGAACTACCCCTGCTGATACCCAAACATCAGAAACTTCCTCAGTTTCCTTCTGCTCATAATCATTTGATCTGTTCACGTTTTTCTGGTTTCCTGTTTAACTTTATTCTCACGTCTGTTCTATTGTTTTATAAAGAGGATCTGGATTAAACTACAGTCTCTTCTCCTACTTAACCCTGAAACACTGATGTTGTTGAATGACGATCATGTTACTGAACTTGTTTTATTTCACTGATCAAAGGTAGAATAAAAATCTTAAACTCAGCTTTATTTTAATGCCTCTGCATCCTGTTTCTGATAATAAAAACATTAATTATTTTATAAAATTGTTGATCCTCAGATTAAAACCAGATTATGAAAGTGTTCTCGTGAAATGTGACACGACTGATGTAACACAATGCAGGTTATTGTTTCATTTTCTCATTTTTAATTTGAACCCAGCTGGTTTTACAGTAAAACATGCTACAGGTAACACCATGTCTGCAAAATATTTAAATAATGATTTGACTCTTCACAGTCTGCTTACTTTTGTTTATACTTGTCAGCTTTTGTGTCAGAATCTCTGATTTTTCAATAAATTTAGAAGTTCTCATGTTGGAATTTTAGCTGGAATCTCATTTAAAATTGAGAGAACCAAATTTTACTCTGAAACACCATCCTTCTGTTTTCTCTCACCTCATTGTTTCAAAATGGCTTAAGCACAGGTGGTTTTTAGTCACTTCCTGTTATGTAAATGTAAATAATGGACAACAGGTTTTTGTAAAACATGATTATTACCTGTATAAATAAAGGAGACATGAATAAAATAACCTTTTTCCAGGCTCTGTGAACAAATATCTGACCCAGTTTGTGAAGATGTTTATTTGATCTTTTAATTCTTCCATTAACACAGAATCATTAATAATCAGAACTAACAGACAGAAGCAGTGAGTCACATCAAACCTGGCATGATTCAAACTCATTTCTGCTTCATTGAAAACACTGATGCTGCTTGTCTGGAATGTGGAAGAACAACAAACCAAACAGGAATAATGAGTCAGTAACAGTGTTAGAGCGCCCCCTCTGGTCAGAAACAGCAAACTCTCAGAGCTCCTTTCTTGTAAATCACGTGACTCTGTTTGGTTTCGTTTAGCAAGAAAAAAAAATTGCCTATTTTGGTAAACAAACCAGGGAGGCATTTGTTGTCATCATGACAATCTTGTTTGCCTACAAACAAAGCTCCTGTTCACCCTAGCGACATTTCTTTTCTGGTCCTTTTTAAAAACAACCAAAGATGAAATATCAATATAGACTCAGATAATATTAACTGGAAAGTTATTAAAGTCGGGTTTGGATTAATATGTTATCAGAACTATAAAATTATTTCAGACAGAAACGTATTTTAAGCAGAAAAAACTACTGAAACGCATTTGAATGAAACAGACTTCATAATAAAATAATCGAATTGATCAATGTGTGTTGCATACAGTTGAAAACTTCCTATAAACACTCCCGGGTTTGTGTTTATTTCTCTTGACCTCACTTGACCCCAGGCTGGATTCCACTCATGACCCTTACATTCTCACTTAGTCTCGTTTGTCTCCTTTTAATCGCTGTTCTTTTGCTAAAATGAGTATTTATGCTTGTAAATTAGCAAAGTGTTTGTATAAAAACAACCTCTATAGTGTAGTTGCTGAGAAAAATGATAAAAAGGACAGAAAACATAAAGTACGGAACTATGGCTTGGTCTATGGCGCCATCTAGTGGCCAAAAAGAAGAACTGCTCAATGTACGAATTTGGTAAAATTCCTAAAAACACTGGATTAAAATTTTGTTTCTGTTTGTTTTTTCTTATGTTTTACATTTATAATTTTACTTTGATGATCAGATAAAATTTAGTTATTTATATCTTGATATTAAGCCTTAAATTTATGTTTTTCCAACAACAGTGTGTCGATGTGAAAATGAAAGTAAAACGCTGCTGGGTTTGTGGGGGAAAACCAGACAAGCACAACACATTTAATGTTCGTGTTGACGCCGAACTAAAGACCTGAGAGAAAAGGGATCAGAAACAACCATGACGGAATTTTCTACAATTTATAAACTCTCTCTGGTCGCTGTTGCCTTCTTCGTCCAGGGTAAGTTAAGCTAATCATGCTAAGTTCTACTGTAGGAACCCCATACTACTGTAGCTCCATGAATAAACAGGAAATAAACGAAAAACTTTATTCACGCAGTAACTGTATATGTCTTTATTAGGCTAATTTGTCTGCACATAAATAGGAGCTGTACCTAATTACAGTTGTGTTACTAGCAAATGAGGGTCAGTGGGTTAAAAAGTGCAAAACTTAGACATTTGTCATTAGAAATATCAGATTTGCTTTTATTTTATCAATATATTTGCCGAATTCAATATAAAGCCCCCAAACGAGGTAGAACATCGTAATTAATGTTTTAGCTGAATGAAATGTATCTATATTTCAATTCATCTCAAAAATGGCATTTTTATAAATGGAGTCTGGCACAAAGGTCATAGAAACCTTCAATTGCATCTAATTTTCTGCCAAGCTGGTGTTTTTACTGGTGTTTATTGAGATAAATTAACTAAATAAATAACATGTAGGGAGAAATAGGGTCTATAATAAAATACAGACTTGAAAAGTACTAGATTACTAAAACTGATGAGAAAAAGTAAAACAGGAGTTTTCACTTTTCCTTTTAAAGCTCAGGTTTTAGCGTCTGCAGCTGCATTTAATGCTGCAATTTACTTTCAGTTTTTATTGCTTCTTTTATTTTTTATCATAAAATCTAATAAGCAATTGAATGATTCAATTAACAAACAAAACATAAATTCATTATTGTATAACCTATTCTAAAGTAAAGTAATACTAGTGATATTTCCATGTTCTGCCCTGTTGCTGACTGTGTTTCTTGTTTCTGCTGAAGCCTGCAGCAGCAGCAGCTGTCCTGTGATGGAGTGCTGGTTTGTGCAGGAGAAAGTGGGTCGAGGGGGAGGTTTAACTGGAGCAACGACGCAGGAAAAATCCCTTCTTCATGTCAGAAAGGATGCACAGACTCACACCGACTCCCAGCATGTCCCCTCTGACATCAGCCCCAGCAGAGTTTACGTTATTACAGGTAAGTCTAATTTAATCTGATGCACAGCAACACCTTCACCTGGATCTGGGTGAGAACTAACCGTGTGTAACTTCCTGTTTACATCCCGTCTCCTCTGACCTCAGACCCTGCAGCAACTCTCTGCCACCACTCTCTGAACCCCCCCAGAGGCTCCATCCAGAAGCCCCAGTGTGAGATCAACCCCTTCCTGCCGCAGCCCTCCAGCCTCAAATGGGTCACGTCCCTGACAGAATCAGCTCTCAGTCCCATTTACCTGCAGGCTGACTGGTTCTCAGCTTCCTTTCAGGGCCTCAACGAGCAGCTGGGAGTTTCTACGATCACTCGAGCTCCGACAGGAACCAAAGAACATGATGGTAATGAGTTTTTCATTTGCTAGAATGTGATTAAAGAGTTTCCTGACCAGTATTTTAATTGTTTCTGGTTCCTCAGTGGTTCTGAGCGTTACCAGTAAAACCATGTCGGCGAGCTCCAGACTCGGGGAGCCGGTTACTCTGGACTGTGGCTTCTGGGCCGACCCCTCCTCTCCTCTGACAGCGACGGGTTTTGCCGTGGAGTGGCGGTACCAGACCAGAGGTGACGGCCGACTTGTTCTGGCTTACGACGGGAAAACGGACCGTTTGGCTGATACACAGGAAGAAGGAGCCACGCTGGACTTTGAAGGTTTGCACACAAGAGGAAATGCTTCTCTGATCCTGCAGGAGGCTAAAGTCCGCCACTCAGGGACGTACATCTGCACCGTTTACCTGCCGTACCTGCTGGCTCAGGTGGCCATGGAGCTGGAGATAGTAGGTGAGGAGAAAAGATTAAAGACTAATCTGATTTCTAAACAAAAAACTCCTAAATTCTCTAATAAACCTGTTATTAACACTTCTTGTCATCTCCTCAGAACCTCCGTCCCTCTCCCTCTACCCGTCCCCTCTGCCCCTCGCCGTTCCCGGTCAGACGATAAGCGTTCAGTGTGAAGCCTCCGGCTTCGCCCCCCTCTCCCTGGAGCTGAGCTGGGAGTTTAAAGGTGCCGATGGGAAGACCAGATCCCTGGGAACAGGCAGCATGTCGGGCCACAGGCAGGCCTGGGACGGCACCTACAGCCAGAGCTCCCGGCTGGAGCTGGACACGTCCAAACTGGACCTGGGTCGAGGAGGGGAGGTCACCTGTGTGGCTGTCCATCCTGGAGGAACACGCCGGGCCAGCGTGAGCCTCAACGTCATCGGTAATCTGGGGAAAACGGAAAATATTTCAGATAAATATGAAAATTTTGTGGTTTGAGAGACAGAAAATAGAAGAAAAATGTTTTATTTTTTACAATCAAGTTTCCTAAAATGTCAAGTGTGTGATTTTGGGATTAAATTATTACGGTAGAATCAGTTTTATTGTCTAAATTAATCAGGAAATGAAAGTCAGATGAAAAAAATAATTTAGGAGTTAAATAAAATTTCTGTTTCCCTCAGGGTTCAGCTCTCCCTCCATCGAGGACTCCATGGCGATGGTCGGCGTGGCTCTGGTTCTCTATGGACTCATCAAGTTTGTGTCCTGGACCATCACTGGATCAGGTAGCAAAAACACACACATTAAGTCTATTTATCACGTACAGCAAGGCTGCAAAAATCACCTTTTAGCTCTTTAAATAAATGAACATTTTTATTTTTGTCTGACTTTTCTGTCTTTTTCTAAATTTAGGCTCAGATAAAAGTGATGAACAGGCCAAGGTACGGAGGATCGGGTTTGAAACTAAAACATCTTCACTTTCTATTTTAATGTTTTATAACTTTTCCTTTTTTTTCCTCGCAGAAGCAGAAATAAAGTCGACAGAAGACGACTGGATTAAAGTTTATTGAACCACTGAACGTTTTCCGTGTCTTCGATGGGATTCCGGCTGCAGCTTTTCAGCTTAAAGTTTAGATAAATGTTCTCTTCCTTCAGCCAGCGTGGGGCTGTGCAGAATTAACAGGGTTTATTTAGATGTTTTATGTGTTTTTTATCCAGAGTGAATAAATTCTGGGTCAGCTGGTTTTTTCACTGTTTTGTGTTGCAGATGAATCAGGGAGAATTCCCTGGAATTATCCTTGGTTTTATGTAAATATGGGTGTGACGTGTTCACGTTAAAAATGATGAAGCTCTTTTATAAATAAAATTCTCTTTATTTAATGTTTGTTACAAACACTGCAAAAATGTCTCAGAAACTTTTAAAATAATGAAGTTTTTTAATATCAGCTTCATTTTAAATGTGTTAAAATAAGTTAATGCTGATATTCTGTTCTGAACTTAATACCAGATGAAAATATTTCTATGAACAAGAAATCTTGTTTTATTGAAGACAATAAAATTAATTTTAAATTGTCCAAAACTTCTAATAAAATGTGACTTTTGTACGTATGAAAATGTCTTATGTGTATAATTTTGCATATATGAAACGATTTGTGTTGGTGGAAACTATTCTTCAACTTAAGCATTTTGTTAAAATAAAAACAATTCTGCTGCTGTATCAGATAATTTAATTTTCACTAAAATAAAGACATTTCTGGGGAACAAGCGTCTTTAATTTTTATCTTTATGAAAAAAATGTGTCATTAGTGATAGCCTTTGAAGTTATTTTATGATAAACTTGTAGGTGAGTTAAATTGATATGGGATGATAATGCAATAGGCTATTTGTGAGAAACTAGTATTAATATAGAAATTTTGAATATAGTTTTACGTAAATAATTTTGAGTGAATTTAGAAATCTAAAACAGTGATTTTGTTTATCTGATATAAAACTTGTTAATGTTTTACCTCAAAAGTAAAACATAACTAGAAAATTAAATAACAAACAGGTATCATTAAAAATGAATGACATCACTGATATTGAACACTTTCTGGAATATTCAACAAATTCTAAAGCAGGTGACAACGATGTAGCCTTTAAAAATGCACCAAAATAAGCTTTTCTTGTCTACGTGCAGAATTTTAAATACATAAATTGCCTTACGTCAATGCTTGAATGGAATATTTGCATAAAATTAGGAAGTTTTGCACAGACACAGTTATGTTTGAAAGGGAAAAGACAGTTCAGTTGAGACAGTCAGGACTCAAACATTAAATAAAAAAGATAAATGAGCTGTGTATTAAAAAAACCCGCATTTATATTAACTCATATTAAAAAGAAAGAAGCATCAACGGCGTGGAAAACAAAATTTTTGGGTACATTTAACAAGATGTTTACTTGCAGTTCATATATTTGTCCAGCAGGTGGCGGTAATACGACTAAAATGTGAAAGTTAACCGGAAAATAAACCCGAGAAAAAGACACACCCCACTGTCCAATGACAGAAGGTTTTACTCATCACAACGTGTCTTTTGACCAATCAGAGTCATCATTGCTCATCGGAGTTTAGCGGGTCGCGAGTCAACAACTTAGCTAAGTTTAGGAGCTTTGTGTGGCTGAACAAGAAACCTCATTGGGTTAAAACTACAATATCACGATTGTTTAGTTTGTTGCTTATCCAAAACAAACAGATTAAGACCCATTTTTATTGTAACCATAAACATAAAAATGATTACTTGTTGCTAATGCTAACATCAGCTAACCAACTGCATTGTAAACCGTTAATATTTTTTATTTTCTCATCGAACTGCTCTTAAAAAAGAGGTGAGTGCTTTTGGTATTTGTGATCAACTGTCTTTAGCTCTTATCTATTTTAACATAAGATCCGAGTTATCTCAGCTTCACTGAAGTTTCTGTTTCAGTTCTGTCCTTTAAAGCTAATCATTTCGCGGGAATTTAAGTTAACGTGTTTAATAACATGTGCTTTGAAGTTACTCGTTGATGTTTTAGCAAACAGCAGCTGACAGTGATTTAGTAGTAAAGCTAAACACAGAAGAACGTGGTTATTAAAGGCTAATGCTCATTTCCAAAGGAGGTTATTTATTAGACACAGTTCTACTAAAGGAACCTAAAATAATCCTAAATAATCCAATACTTCTTTATTAAAACATTCTTTAAAGCATGCATGTGTTATGATTTTAGGATTGTGATGATGTTTTACCATGTACATTTAGGGTAAGTGTGGCATCAACATTATTTCTATATAGTAGTACTATATATACAGGTACTTTAAATCCTTGAAATTGCTTGAATTTTACTTAGGTTTAGTGCTTGAAAGTGAAACTGAAATTGGCATAATCTACTTTTATGAGACATAGAAGTGTTTTGTTTTGTTTTGATGTGATGTTTATGAAAACTTTAATCACTACTGTAAGTTGCTGGGAAGTTATAAATTCTTTAATGAATTAATTAGTAATTATAGTTAAATTATTATTAATAATAATAATTACTTTACTGAATTAAAAACTATATAAAAGTTCTGATTGGTTTTATCTGATGCTTTTTAGTCTGAAGTGTGTTTATAAACCTTCAGCAAACATTATTTACACAGTTCAAGAACTCACTATTACATAATTACCTTTTATTTAGCTGTTTATAAATAATTTGAACTCTTTAGTGTTTTTATGAGTCAGAGCTGATAAATCATTATTTTGTTGTTTGTCCACATTTGGCTTGTTGTTTAGATGCTCTGCAGTTGTTGTTGTTTGTGTTTGCACTCACATCCCAGAATGCAATGCAAGTCTGATAACAGGAGGGTGTGGCCTCAAACCTGCAACATTTTGAGGCCACCTCCTCCAATGGGTCTCATTACGATCTTACTAATATGAGCTGCAACAAGAGAGAAAACAGATCAGAGTTAAACTTAAACTTTCTTGCACTCATTTCTCAGCTGATCTCCTTCCTCTTGTTTGAATTTTATAAACAGAAACGAGCCAAACTCCGGATGGCGGTGGCTCCTGCCTCATTGGCAGATCAGATCATCGTCCTTGAAGATGATGAACCTTCATGTTCCTCTGCCACCACCTCCTCCTCCAAGCGACAAGCCAATAACGTCTCCCCAGCCAGACATCAGCAGCAGGCTCCCACACACATCGTCCACTCTCCTTTTGCCTCTGACAAGAAGAGCGCAAACGCTCTGCAGGCAGAGAATCAGAAGTTGTTCAGTGAGGTGAGTTTACTCTGAAAAACTTCTTTTGTTTGTTGTGTCTCCCTCTTAAGGAAAATCAACTTTCTAGTTTGGTGAATCTGTTGTAAAATGATTTCATCTACAGTTATGCCTTGTTTTCTTTTTACTTCATACTTTGTTTCAAACGAGAACGACGGCTCTCGATGCTTCCTTATGGGAAGAGGAGCAGATGAGAAAATGTCAGAAATGTTTGCTTTTAACATCTTGCAGAGATTTTCCAGTCTGCTGGTTAAATCTGTGACTAGATGTATCATCAGATTCCTTTCTTCCTTTTCTCCAGTTTTTGGAGCACTGCACGTCTCTCACTAAGGACTGCCCAGAAGTCTTAACTTTCCTCCAAACCAAACACTCCAAGGCCAGCCCTGAGTTTCTGTCCTCCGTGGAGTTCAGGAACACGCTGGGACGATGTCTGACCCGCGCTCAGGCCAACAGCTCTAAAACCTTCGTCTACATTAATGAACTGTGCACCGTGCTCAAGCAGCACACCATTAAGAAGAGGCCGGTCCTCAGCAAGGTGGAGCCTTCTACATCTACGCCAGGTACCGAGCGGTCTGCTCCTGGTTCACTCAAAAGGAAAACTAGAGGGAAGAAGGAGGAAGGGGGAGAGGAGGGGAACGTGGCTGCAGAGGAACAGGCCTCAACTTCAGGAGCTCAGGAGGTTAAGGAGGAGAATGAAGAAACAGAGCGGAAGGCTAAGAGAGCGTTAAGGAAACAGGTGAGTGTTCCGTCCTCTGAAGGCTTTAATCCTGCTTTTTTGAGCTTTTTCTGACTCATTTGTAATAAATAAAGCTTATTTCCTTTCAGCAGAACCCCCCTGATGGCTTTATTTGTTCTGATTTCCAGATCGCGTACCTGGAGAACCTGTTGAAGTTGTACAACGATGAGATCAGCCGCCTGCAGCAGGCCGAGCTGACTTTAGACGACATGGAGACGGAAGACTCCACGTACATCCAGGAGCACAAACTCAAGCGGAAGGTCGGCTGAGCTGCAGATTAAACACGAAACGTTGCATCATCAATGGGACGTGATGTCACTGTTTTATGTCTTTTTCCAGATGATGAAGATTTATGAAAAGCTGTGTGAACTGAAGGGCTGCAACACGCTGACGGGACGCGTGATCGAACAGAAGATCCAGTTCAGCACAACCCGTTTCCCTGAGATCAACCGGAGGGTGGGTTCTTCTATCTTGGCGTGTCATTCCAGCGGGTGGATTAGCGTTTATGTGTGATTTGTTCCTGCTTCCTGTCAGATCGAGCGCTTCATCAACAGTCCTGAGGCTCATAGGAACCCTCCGGATTATCAAGACATCCGGCAGCTGGTGGCGCGTGCCAACGAGCGCCACAACCTGTGTTTGAACAGGAAACAGGTGAGTCAGATCGCTCAGGAGGCCTTCAGAGACACGGGCAGCCGCCTGCAGGATCGAAGACACCTCGACCTCGTCTACAACTTCGGCTCGTGTCTCACCGACAGCTACAAGCCCGGTGAGACTCCAGCTCCATGGTCATACTTTATCTTTCATTCATTCATCTGCGTTTGTGCTTAATCCTCTCATCTTTCCTCCTCTTCTGGTGGAAGCTGAAGACCCGGCTCTGTCCGACTCGTCTCTGCTGAAGAAGCTACGGTCCAACAGGGAAGTGGCTTTGACTCGTCTGGATGAGGTCATCTCCAAATACGCCGTGAAACAGGACGACACGGAGGAGCAGGAGAGAATCAGGAAACTGCAGAAAAACGGGAAAGAGAAAGAGGTGAAGGATTCTTCCCGTCGCATCAGTGAGACGGAATGTTCCTACTGGTGGAATTTCTACCTCATAGTTTCTGTTTTCTGTATTTTCAACATTTATTTTGTCAAATTTAAATTTGTGGATAAATCAGGAAACAGACAAAACCAAAAGTGTCTCCTGATGTTAACATCAGAGCTCCGACTCTTCCTTTACTTCCAGGATCAGAAACCAGAAGAAGAAAAACAGACAAGTGACAAGGTGAACGGAGTGGAGGAGGAGGAGGAGGAAGACGAGGAGGAGGATGAATCATCAGACCCTGACATAGAGGAGGAGATCCAGGCCAGCACTCAGCAGGCCGCAGCAGGTCAGATTAAATTAGGGATTAAAACTGTTTGTGAGTTTTCTCAGATTTGATTCAAACATTTAAACTCGACTCGACTCCAAACAGGAGTTTGGGGTCACGGCCCGGTGTCGTTAATCCAGATGATCTCTGTTTAAACCAAGTTTTTAATCCTTTAGATGAATTTAAACTTCCTGTTGACGGTAAAAGTCTCGTTACACCTGACTTGTGTTTATGGAGCTCAGACGTGTTAGCAGTCTGTTTATGAGCTGAAGAAGCTGTTAGAAGTTCTCTGACACCAGTAAGACGCTCCAGTCCAACCAGCAGAACACAAACTGGTTTGTTTTTTATGTTAATTATAACTTGTTTCCTTTAGATGACGATGATGAGGAGGAGGAGCAAGAGGAGGATAACACTAACGAGGCAGATCAGTCACAGGACGACGACAAGGAGGATCAGACGGATGAACAGGAAGGAAGTGTTTCAGCTGGCGGCGATGGAAGCCCGAGGGATGAGATCGAGCCCATCACCAGCGACAGCGTCATCTCTGACGAGAACCAGATGTTCCCTGCGTCCGATGTCCCGTCTCCCAGAGACAGCCCCGGCCAATCAGAGCTCGTTCAGTCCGACAAACAGCAGACGTTGTCCAACGGAAGGACAACGAACTCCCAGAAGCTCGTCTCGTCCAATCAGCTGTCGGTGGTGATCGTAAAAGAAAACCACGTGATTAATAAGAAGTTACCCATCCCAGCAGCAGTTAACGGGGATCCTTTACCGGAGCAAGGAACCGTTCCTGTGGGAGAACATGGAACACCGAAGACCAACAGGATGTCTCCGCCCCCCAGCCCCAGAACCACGAGGAGCCAGAAGAGGAAACGAGAGGAAAAGATGGCCGAGACCCCCAAAAACCCTAAACTAAAGATCTGCTACGACAGGTGAGTGTGTGAGAGAGGTGACGCACTCACACACACACACACACACAGATACGATAGGGTCAGATTACACGTTTGTTTTATTTTTTTGAACTTGATGATTTTTAAACATCTTTATTTCCTTAAATTCTCCAGAAATAAGCGATTAAAGTGTTGTGTTAATCCAGTTTCTCACTGAGAAACGTTCTCATTAACACTGAGTCGGTGTGTTGGTATGGCAACAGTGAGAAGTTTTATATCTACAGTTCAGTCACAGAGGATCTTAGATGTTACCCTCGTGTCTGCTCACCAGCACCTCCTCTTGTCTCCTCGCTGTTCAGAGGAGATTCACGGCTGCTTCTGTTAGGAACAGATTTGTTTTGCTAATTTTATTTAAATCCCAGCATGAGGGCGAGGCCACGTAACCCCCCCCAACCCTCCACCCTCTTAGTTAATGTGCTTCACCCTCCTCTTCCTCAGCGACGCCGACATCCCTCTGGACATGGGCGTCATTAGCTGCAACTCTCCTCAGGAGGCCGCCACGCCCACTCAGCCGTTCTGCAGCCCCCAGCGGACCCCGCCCCCGAAGAAAAACAAGGTGCAGAAACCATTAAATTACATAAATAATAATTATTGTTATTTTATAATTAAGATTATTAATCATAATTAATTTACTGAATTAAAAAGCAATAGTGATGAAAGAGTGACGTCACGGCTTTAACGGTGTTAAACGCTTTGTGCTGACTCTGCGTTTCCAGGTGGACGTGGCGACTCAGTGCGACCCGGATGAGGTCATCGTTCTGTCCGACTCGGAGTGAAACTTGGACCAGATTTTACTGAGGACACGTTTCCAGGTGGACCCTGAAGGACTCGTTGAGCATCGATTCAGCGGAGGCTGAAACAGATGTTTGAACCTCGTACGCCGACGCTCCGGATTCTGTTTGGATCATTCCTGATGATCCGGGACTCGTCGGGTCGGTTCCTCTCAGCAGGGAGGAGTCGGGCTTCTCTACTTTTATTTCCTGATACAAGCAGCTCTGATGTTTCTGTAAATAAGAACCGGTGCCTGGCGCGAGCCGTCGATCGTCTCGTTCTGCTGAGTTTTAGTTTCCTCAGACGCTCGACGGCTCTCGTTACATTTTTACACGATCTGGGGTTTTCTTCCACGGAGCAACAGCAGCTTTAGATCCAAATGTTCGGGTTCAGTTCCTCCTCGTTTGTTTTTATTTATGGTGTTTTTCTGTTAGGATGAGCCGAGTGGCGTTGCTATGGAAACGTGTAAAACGTAGCAGTTTTAATACGTAAAATAAACTTTTTTTAAGCTTTGTAATGAAATGAGTTCGCTTCTAGCTGCCACGGACTCTGAATACGATTTTATTTACCATAAAAAATCATTTTTCACCCTTTATAGGTAGTTTAAAGCACAAATGGTCATTGTTTACTTAATTCTCAGAGATTTGTTCTTTAAAAACGTGAAACTTGTGTGTAAGAGTAACTTAGACTTGATGCATTAAAGCTTTTAAAGAAGCAGAATGACATAAATTAGTTTACAGAATCGTCACAGGTGAAGGGTTAGGGTTCACGCTGCCGCCTGCTGAGGAAAACGTTTAAATACATCGTCATTCATCTCCTTAAAACTGCTGATTTTCTAAATAATGATATTTTTATCATCTTGTGCAGAAAAAACAATAATAATTCAAACAAAACACCCTGAAAGCAGTAATTATATCTGTTCCATCTCATCTTTTATCACTCTCAGCCACTTTTACTGCTGCTGGTGGGTGACGTCTCTTTTTAAACCTGAATATTTTTGTGTATTTTTAAATAAAACCGAGTTGTGCTTGTGTGGCGGTGCTCTGATGGATGGTCTCTCTTCAGGTGTAAAGTTTAAATCGCCGTCATCTTCCTGGTTTTTCTGTGTTCCCTCCTGTTTTTGATTTTCTTTCTATTTTACCTGACAGGTGAAATAATATTCGGGGTGAAAAACTCTTCAGAGTTCTTAGATTAGAGATCTGAGAGGATCTTTGCTAGTCGGTCCTCGCTTGTGCAGAGGAGAGATCCATCCTTCACTGTGAACTTTCTTTTTGATATTGAAATAAAAAATACATTTTGGTATAAATTTGGTATGAGTTTTTTTTATTTAAAAATTTATTTCTTCTTTTATGATTCAACAGAAAAATTCTAATTCAATACTTGTGAGACGTGCTCTAAAGTGATCTTCATGTGCCTTTAAGGTTGTTTATTATAAACTAAGTAATAAAGACACAGGCATCAGTTATTTTTCCTTAATTATTTATTAATCCATAACATCAGAACAAGAGGTTAATAGTGACGCTCTGCAGGATTTTACATCATTACAACAATCAGGATGTTGGAGGTTGTGTTTTGTTGTTTAATGTACAAAAATAAAAGCACGTCTTGTTTTCAGCAGCAGCTCTGAGCTTTCTGAGATCATCCTTAACAAGAAACGGAAGCAAAACCGACACTAAAAGGCAACTGAACGTAAATATAAACCATCTCTGTTTTTATTCATCTTTGTTTACAGAATCAACAGCTTTGAAAACTGAAAAACACTTTAAATCTCCCATGTGGAGTTAAAGAATTTCATTTTTTTGTGAACTTTTAATGTAAATGATCAAATCGGAGGATTTATGCCATCTCTGCTGCACTTTATTCCAAGAGGTCCTTTAAAACAAAACAAAACCTTCACATTTCTGCCAGAAAACCTGTGTTCTAATCAGTTCTAATCTCTGAATGCAAACAGGTGATGGGATTAACGCCACACCAATCATCCGACTCGTCTCACTCATGCAGAGGAAACGCTGCAGATCAGCAGCCTGAGCTCCAAACCTGCAGCTCAAATATCCAAACTCATCCTTCACAGAAGGCAGAAACACACCTGCAGCTCTGCAAGGAAAATATCTGAAGGCTTTAAAATGAAAGGTCCCGTGGGGTTTTTACTCCACCACTTACTGATTTGTTCAGGAGCAACACAAAAATATGTTTTGTACAACTTTACTGGGTTCAAATATGGAAACAAAACCGATCAATCACAAAAAACTACAGTATTATGGTGTTGAATCAGTATCAGTACCAGCTACGGCCACAAGAGGGCACACTGCTTTACAAGAACAGAGCACTCTGACTGGTTGTTGTTAAACAGCTCCCCCTGGTGGACAATCTGCAGCTCTGCAAGGCATTACATGAAAACCAGAGAATATTTTTATTTCCTTTAACAACAAAACAAAATCAGACGATAATTAAAATAAGTTTAAATTCTGATGATTTCTGAATATTTACAACAATATTATTAATCTCATCAAGGTGCAAACATAAAAAAGTAAAATCAGCATAAAAACTGTGAACTATTTGCTTCCAACTGAAGTGTTTCAGGACCAATGAATATCCTGGACCTTTTCCCACCAGCTGACTGATACAGAGGCTGCTCCAGAGAGGGAAACATCTGGAAAACTTCCCCTGTACAAAAATTTCAGTTTTTATTTCATGTCTGAGAACTTTGAAATGTGCTTAAAAACATGAATTAATATATTTATATTTTTCTATTTCTAATTAGTTTTTAATCTGAGCACAGCGACAGGTCACGATACAATACCGCAGAAAATCACAGCAATTTAGAACGTTTTCCTACCCTAAGACACCGGAACGTTCCCACGGAAACAGAACAGCAGTTTGGTTTCAAATATAAACTTTAGGAACATTTTAGGACTTTTCACCAGCTGACTCCAGATCAGCCGGTTTGTTTAAATGAGGAAACCTTTCAAGTCTTTTTGTTACGACAGCAGATAAAAAATAAATCAGTTTTAGAAACTTCACAAAACAAAAGGAAGAATCTGACTGAAATTCAGCAGTTGGAGAACAGAAGCCTCCGGTTTTTATCCCACCCTTAAACAACCGGACTTCTTCAGCAGCAAGAGCCATCAGAACCATCAGATCCATCATGATTGTTGCTTTAAGTCACGCTGCTTTCATCAGCGCTGACTTCACACACATCTTCATCACACACACCTCGGCCCAGTCCAAGGCCTCCGAACATTCCGGACCTCTGATCCTGACCCGGACTCTGATGGACGGCCCCCAGCAGCGTCCCAGCTCCAGACACGTTATTAGTACTTCCTGTAACTCCGCCGTGCTGATGCATCAGAGCAGCAGACGCTCCTCCTCCTCTGGTCCCTCCCTCACCTGCAGACAGGAGGAGGTGGGGGGAGGAGTTAAAATCAGGCCCATCCTCACCTCCTCCTCCTGCTGCTGCTTGCCTCCCCCTGTCCCCGTTGCCTCCTCCCTCGCCGCTCTCTCCCGGCCCGCCCCGCCTCTCGCAGTGCGAGCGGTGCCTCATGAAGCTGTCGCGCCACATGAACTTCTTGCCGCAGCCGAGGCAGTCGTAGGGCTTGAGGCCGGTGTGGGTCTTCATGTGCTCCGTCAGGTGGTGCTTCATCTTGAACTTCTTGGAGCAGACGGGGCAGTGGAACGGTCTCAGGTCCAGGTGCATGTTGATGTGCCGGTCCCTCATGCTCTTATGGGTGAACGTCTTCCCACAGTGGCACATGAACACCTTCGCCGACCCGCTGGAGCTGCTCCCACTGCACCCGCCTCCAACCCCCCCGCTGTCCGAGCCCTCCGCCCCCAAACCGGACTGCAGGTGGACCGCTCCGTGCTCCAAACTGGGCCCTTTGAAGGAGGCTCCTCCCATCATCCCTAAAGGAGGCGCAGCAGCAGAGTCCAGGGAGAGTCCGGAGGCCTGGCTGTAGAGCAGGATCTGGTTCCCCTGCATGTCCAGAGGGAAGAGCTGGGCCCGGGCCGAGGCTGCGGACTGAACCTGGCCCAGAAGAGCTGAAACGGCCCGGTTGGTGTTCTGGTTCTGACCCGCAGAGCTGTCATGAAGGTGCTGAGCTAACGTCTGTTCCATCAGACTGCCTTCAAACTTCAGGTAGTCCTCAGAAGACTGGCAGTAGTCCATCTGCACAGAGAGAGGGACAGGGTTTAAGGACCAGTCTCATCTAACGGTGTAGCTCTGGCGCCCTCTAGTGGCCACATAAAAACCTCCACCTGTGTGATTTCCTTCTGGAAATCTGACGGGAATCCCAGCTCACCTGTGAGTCCATGTCGCTCTCAGCTCGCCCCCCCAGCTCCCCCGAAAGACTCCTGATGTTGGAAATGTTGAAGTTGCCTCTCTCCCGCTCTTGGGCCAGCTCCACCTCCCTCTCATCCTCGTCCTCCTCATCCTCTCCCCCCTCCTCTCCGGACACCACGATGAGGTCGTCGTCCTCGCTGCGTTCGGTTTTCACCACCACCCACTGTTTCCGGGGCATGATGCTGGGCTGGCTGTAGGTGGGACGCTTCTGCAGACTCGTCTCCGAGTCCTCGCCGTCCTTCAGACACACAGTTTTGGATTTAAGACCAACTGTAATTTTATTAAAGCTGCATTAGAAAATCCTAAAGGTAAAGTCACCTGGTAGGAGGAAACACCGAAGCTGTCGCTGACTCCGACCTCCTGCTCCGACACACAGCTCCCTTTCTTCCTCCTCCCGCTGCCTCCTCCTCTTGCTCTCTTCCTTTGGTGGTACATCACCTCCTCCTCCTCCTCCTCTTCATCCTCCTCCTCCTCCTCCTCTTCAATAAGCAGGGCCTCCTCTCCTCTTGAAGGGGTGCAGTAGCTGGGGGTGTTGCTGGTTCTGCCTCCATCCACCGACGCCCCCCCTGCAGCAGCTCCACCTCCCCCAAAGCTGCTCCCGTCTCGGGGGCTGAAGTAGTTGGTGCTGCTGGGGGACTGGCTCTCACTCACCGAGGGCCGGCTGGGGGGTGGGGGGGCTCGCTGGGCCTCGTCGGACTCCACAACCTGGACTTGACCGACACCAGCGGCTCTGCTAGCACCACCCTCGCTGTTGCTGCTGCTGCACCCGGGGACGGCTGACCTTTCACCTCCTCCTGCTCCATCCTGCACCGCTCCTCCACCTCCTGCAGCTGCAGCTCGGCCCTCCTTCAGCAGCTCGGTGCATTTGTCCACGATGTGCCACATCTGCAGCACGCTGCCCACCGTCAGGTAGTTGACGATGTCGTCTCTCAGCATCCGGAGCCGACCCGTGTAGGCGCAGCTCAGGACGCTCTCGAACGCCAGCGGGTCCATCACCGCGGGGATGGAGACGGTAGACATGTTCTTCAGCAGCACCTGGAAGTAGGTGGAGGTCAGAGTGTTAAAGGACCCTTTACTTCTGCTTTCATTTCTGCAAAAACATCTTTTTTTTTATTTGTAGTTAATTGATACCTAACTGAATCATTGGATAGGACACGGCCATGCATGAAGGTTTTTGTAATGTTTGAATATTTTTGACATGTTGACATCAATGCTTCCCAGGACTCCACTTAAAAAGAGGCTTTTACTCTCAGTGGGACTTTTCTGGTTAAATAAAATTAAAAAGAAATCCTGCAGACACATTATGACTTTGCAATTTTAGTATTTAGTGTTTTTAGTCTGTTTTTAGATAATAGTGACTGCTAAACACATTTAACTGATTTGTGTGTTTAATTTTAATTTGGCTTAGTGAAGTCAGACCTGGTCATGGAAGTACGGAGAGGAGGCGGCGAGGACGCAGCGGTGAGCCTTGAACACGTGTCCCTGGACGTGGATGGAGAGGTCACAGAGACTACCGTCCTCCCTCTGACGGTTCAGGCTGTCCAGAACAGACGTCTGAGCGCTGGGGAAGCTCACCTGAACCACAGAACCACCTGAGCTGCTGCTTCCCACCTCCATGGGCACCGACTGCATCTGGATGGTAGAAAAGCATCCACTCGATCAGACTGAAGCTGCTTTAAGTCACTCCAAATATGATTAAAATAAGTTGTTGTAATGAACAAAAGTTTTTTTTGCAGCTTGAAAAAGTTGCACCATTAAGATCTGATGTTCTGCTACAATAATCAGACTATTATTGGTTTGATTTTGAAAAACCCATCAGACAATTTAAACCTATTATGCATCAAAATAACCAGAAAAAAACTATCTGGTGCTAAAAACAACAACAAACTATTACATTTCCAACTTTAAATTGTGTTTAGAAAGGAAATAATAAGTAAGCTGCAGACAGGATTACGATCTTAAACCATCATAACAAAGCAATTAAAATCTCATCAGTAACTCAAAACTAATGTAATTAAACCAAAAAATACCAGAAAAGTCAGATTTTATGATGAATAACAAACTGATCAGCTTGTTTACATCTGAAAACCTGCAGATTCTCCTCCTGCAGCTTTTAGTTCCTGTTAAATATCCTCCTGATAAAACCAGACGGTAACAGCAGATTAATGACAACACAACGATGCTGCAGAACAACAGTTCCTCTTCAAATCTGACAGAAAACTGCAGATTATTTTCCTTGTTTTGAGTCATTAAACATGTCAGACTGACATGACAACACTTTTGTTGCAGAGTTCATTCATCTGTGGCACAAACTCACTTTTAGCTGATTAAAACAGAAGCTACTCAATAAAAATACAAATTAATTAAATGTTTTGAAGCTGATCGTGATTCTCTGTCAGGGAAACATCTGTAAAATCCATCACTCCGTTACAGATGTGCTGTTAGCATGATGCTAGCAGCTGTTAGCTTAGGCGGGGGGCTAAAGGCGGACATTCGGCTCACCGTTTCAGGCTCTGCCGCCCTCAAAGCTCCAGTCTGTGGGGGAGAAAAGGGCAGCCCGACCCGCCTGATCATCCAGGAGCCGAACCTTCAGGAGCATTTTTGATCAGACTTCTTCAGGTCGGGTTTCTGCGGCGGGCAGCAGACAGCGACGCGTCGCCTTTAACGCGACTCCAGACAGACGAGCCAGACTTTAGCCGACACAAAATCAGACCTTTAATATTATCATTAGTGACGGTTTTATGACACCTGTAGTTAAAAACAAACGCCTGGAGCACATTTATATTCCACAAATAGAACTTAGTAGTCTATTTTTGTTTGTATAACAGTATTAAAGTATTTCAATCAGTTTTAAACAAATCAAAAAATGAATAAATACCTTAAAAATGAAGGACAACCGATGGTTTTTTTTGCTTTAAGAACTGATGTGTACAAAAACAACCATGTAAGTTAAAATCTAAACTTTTACAAAAGAAATAACTGACAATATATTTAGCTTAGCCACAGAAGTTAATCAAATAATACAAAATATTTAAAACATAAATATATTAATATCATAAATGTACCTTCTGACTTCATTGAAGGGGCTGCTAATAACAAAAATGCTCCAGAACTGTCAGAGCATTTCTTCTAACGCTTTAGCTGTTAAGCTAGCAGTTAGTCAAAACAGGAAATAGTCCCTTCAAAATAAAAGCATTCAATGCAAACAGGAAGTTTATTATAAATAAAGGTAATAGGCGTCAAAACATAATACAAACAAGAGTATTTAGTACAGTAATCGAAATTATGTAATTGAAAAATTGATCTAATATATGGGCCAAGTGTTTTCTTTTGTAAGAATATAAGTCAATTAAAACAAAGGAAGGGAGGAAGGAAGGAGCTCATCAGTTAAACATGTTTATTAAAACTCAACAGAAAAAGAAAATTAAAAAGGTCAGAAAAAAGACTTATTAGTATTAATATTAGTAATAAAACTACATTAATCTGCAGTGGATTTACAACAATAAAAGATGGTAAAATGGAATACGATTTTTTTCATTAATAAAATTGTCAAAGATTTAAAAAAGCTCAAAAAAACTTGAATTACAAAAAGAGGCTAAAGCCTGTAAGGACTCAGAGGCCCTGAGAATAAACAAATGTTTTTGGTTTTTACATACAAGACACAAGGTTGTGGACCAAGCTTCAAACGTTACCATGTTTAAGTCGGAACAGTCACAATTATTTCATGGTGTGAATAATGAAAGACTGGAGGCCAAATTTCTACTTTCTGTTGGAGCTCGCCGTCCCGATAACACAGTCGTTCACCTGTAAAGATAAATAGATCAGCATTTCTAATAAATACAGCAACAAATCAAGGTGATTATAAAAAAAAATCCCCAAAAATATTTGTCTTAAATTTTGATTGAGATTTTTTTAGCTCAATTACTAGAATCCTGTTAGCCTGTTAGCTAACAAGCTACAAAAAAGATTCAGAATGAATAAAAATAATAGCAATCATCTATGAACTAGGACACAAATGAAACAGGTTAATAACTAAGTTAATAAACCAGGATGACTAATGGCGTCACTGACCTTACTAGCAAACCTGAGGGAGTTGAGCGTCTCCCCAAAGCTGTCCGACTCTGGGGAAACGTTCACGAACATCAATCTGAGAAGACAAACAACTCCATTAGATATCGTATTATCTGTTTTCAGGAGACAAGAAGCTACACGACTGATTCTTATTCAGCTAAATTAATTCCAGACTGGTGGATACTAATTTTATAAACGTACGTTTTACTGTTTCCTCCCAAGCATCCCTGCAGGAGGTAGGTCAGTTTTGAGTTCCTGTAGGGGACGTGGCTCTCCTGAAACACAGAAACATTTAAATAACACTCGCTGAGCTGATTCCTTCTGTTTCTGGCTACAGGTAACACACCTTGTTAGCCAGAGACGTGATGACAATTCCCAGGTTGGACAGGGAGCTATTGATGGAGGTCATTTCCTTAAAGCGCTCTCCCTGAGACTGGCTCTTCACCATTCGCTCACTACCGGCCAGATCCACCAGGCAAAGAGTGGCTTCATGTGAGAAAGACCAAAAAAACAGCCGTTATAAACCTGCAGAAACTGGAGCACGTTTTCTAAAGCCACTGAAGCTCAAACACTCACATTTGCACCGGGCGTCTCTGCCAGCATTCGCTCCCTCCATCTGTAGCTGGAACACAGAGTGGGAGCGAGATGAGCGGTCGTTCTGCGCCGTCTGGGCCGTGGAGCGGTTCTGCTTGGCCAAAGCAATTAGGTCGAGGACCTGGGAGGAGACGGGAAGCAAAGTTATTTAATGCCAGAAATGTTATTTCTAGTCTTTAAAGCATTAATTGGTGTTTAGGTAACTTTTAAAAGCTGCAGGTCTAAGGAAGTGAAATCCTCCAGTGGAGATTTAAATTATGAACTTTTTCCTTTGCATAAAAAACTCTTCAGGTTTCCCTGATGACTTGTTCTGTAGCTTTAAAGCGACTGGGCGTTCTTCCTGACGTACCTGACCCTCAGAGCACACCTTCTTGTAGGTCAGGTTAGTAACGGTCACTTCGTTGTTGCTGGTCTTCCTAATTTCATGCTCGGGCCTCTTGCTGGGCTTTCCCGTGTACAGCAAGTCTCTCAGGGTCTCGTTATAAATCTCCACAAAGCTGGCTGTGAAGTTGAACTGAAACAAAACACAGCACATTTAACAGTCAGACGTTTGTATGAAGTTTTATTCTCATTCTTTATTCTTATGCACACAAACATGTTTTTAAACTAACCTCCCAGCCTTGCGACTCCAGCTTCTCGGCCGCACTAAAGATTTGCTGCACAGCCCTGGGAATGACACCTCTGCTGTCATCAAACTCCTCCCCCTCCATGGTGTACGTTTTCCCGCTTCCTGTTTGCCCGTACGCGAAGCAGCACACGTTGTACCCGTCCAGCGCAGACTGCACTAGCAGAGAGATCTCTTCAAAAATCTGTAAAAGAAAAGTCACCATGACTTCCTTCCACTAAGATATTTATGCATAATTTGTAGATCACTTGGTGCACCTGTGGTTTTTACCTGCTGCTGTGAAGCCTGGGGACCGAACACCTGGTCAAAACTAAAGTTGTAATTCCTCTGAGTCTCTGCACTTTTACCTGTGTGAGACTGAAGTACAGAAACAAGTAGGATTCAGTGACACCAACATATTTCTCTTGTTCTTTTGAGAAAAATAAAGAGGTTTTAATGCACATCTGAAACAAGATGGCGACTATTCAACTAATCAGAAACGATCTATACAAACTACAGCTAACATGATCCTCACCTCCTCGGTTCTGGCCAGCGTTATCGACGTGCTGTCACCGGGTGCAAGCTGGATGTGACTGTTTGTGCCTCCATCCACTAGGGGGCGAACTCTGCAAAAGACCCTAATGTTGCCCTGCAGGGCAAACAGGAACATCAGTTCAGAAAATATACAGGTCTATACAAACCTACATAATGGTAAAATAATCAAAAATAAATGGTGGCTTTCTGGCTGGTGAAGGTTGTCAGTCATCCAGGTCATGGTAATCCAAAGGGGGTTCGAATGAAGGCAACTGGACTTATTTGGTTTCTTGAAGAGGTTTTGATTCTCATCCGAGGAGCTTTGTCAATTCTGACTGGAATATGGGAGGGTCAAGCTTAGAAGCTGTAGCTGTCTATTGTTGCCTAACGAGCAGAAACTACCTATGAATACCCCTCCTCCCTGACCCCTAAGGAGTCGTTAGCCTCTATTGTGTGTGAGTCGTTGTATTGATTAGCTGCAGCAGGGTGTGACCTAGAGTGAAACTGTTAGGGAATTAGAAAAATGTCAGTTTTGCAGCAAGGGACAAAAAAGGAGTAGAAATGACCATAAACAATTATAACAAACACAAGCATGTCTGAAAACACCACATTAGAATGGTTTAAAGGTACTGATCGGATCATGTTGTGCGGTTACGTCACAAGAACTCACTTTCAGCTCCTGGATCATGTTATGGAGTCGACGGCGTTCCATCTCTCCAGCATGAAGCTCATCTTTCTGCTCCACAATGGTTTCCTTTAGGGAGCGAACCTCTTGCTCTGTGTTTGTGAGGGTGGTCTGGAGCCGGGTCATGGTTGACTCTTGAACCGACACCTTCATCTGCAGCAGGAAAAAAAAACATTCATCCTAACATCTGATTCGGTCTTACTGCTGAAGCCCACAGACCCACCTCCCTTACGATTAAACATTTAGAGAGACCTGGTCTTCTATGAATCATTTCTCCACAGATATGATCATTTAAACCATCCAGTTCCAGCTGGAAATGATGATTCACCTTCAGAGTCTGCAGCTCGGCCTCCTGGCTGTCCCTCAGCGTCTCCATGACCTTGTATTTTTCCTCCAGATTTGCAAGTTCCCTCTGGAGGAAGCTCTTCTCAGCAGTTATGTTTCTGAGATCCTCACGGACTCCAGTCAAAGCCTGCAGTTCCACTTCATACTCACTACATGAAGACAAAAGAAACATTGAACGTATTCAAATAAAATATTTAAACATTTAGCTTAAATTTCTGAAGAAAACCTGTCTGACCTGATTTTGTTTTTCTGACTCTCCACTTCTCGTTCCAGATCAGCCAGTCGGCTGCGACTCTGGGCCACGGAGCCTTTCAGGTTCTCATTCTCCTCGTTCACAGATCGGACTTTGGTCTGGTAGTTGCGGATCTTGCCCTCCATATCGCTGACCTTGCCCTTCAGGTCCCATGCTTGTCTCCTTGGAGCCCCGGTTCCACCTGGACACAGGCATTCCTATTTATTTCTAGTTTCTGACCAACTTTTCCACATCCTAATTAATCATTGTACAAAACTTACAGCACAAAATAATTCCACTGAGCAGCTTCAGTTTGAGAGTTCTGAGGTGTTTTAATAAGCAAGAAAAAGTAAAATTTCTCACCTGCTTTTGTGGCAGCGGGGGGTTTGGTTGCAGCTTTTGGAGCCGCTGAAGCTGCGGGCTGCTTCTGGACAGCTGATAAAACAATGTGATCATGTGCATTTATAAGCATCATCAAGACTTAATATCCTAATTAAAAATAAAGTTACTGATGGACCAGAAGGCAGCCCGTCTCACCTCTGGAAGGACCAACAGCTACAGTAGCAGCTCTTGCACCCCTCACAGATTTATCTGCATAAAACAATAATCCGAATGAGCTTTTCAAAAATCCTGCTAGAGCTAGAATGACATTTATTTAACAAAGAAACAGCTGAACTTCGATCGAGATTGAGACAGTAACTTACAAATTGAAGCTCTTCCTGATGCAACTGGAGGACGTCTGTCTCCTATGATGGTTTCAGCTGTCTGACATCTTTGTGGCTCCTGCTCTTTACGCACCTTCTTCTGCAAAAACATATTAAATAATCACAAAGTTTTACAAATATCTACATTTAATGCAGATTTAAAGAGCACTAATGGAAGGACTATTGCTGAGTGCTTCTCCATTAACCTCAGTAATAATGTAACAGCCATTAGCTACTAACTAGGGAGGTGAAATTTAAATAAATCTTTTTAATACAAACCGGAGCAGGTGCCAGGTGGTTAGTGTTCTCCAAGTTGCTGTTTGTGAGAACCCTCTTGCCCGACATAACAGGCAAACGGGACATGATAAACTGAGGATGGAGAAAAGAGGAGGAAAAAAGGATTTGGTTAAAATAAACAGAGGAGAGAAAAAGAACAAGCAGCAGTTTATGGTGCAAAAGTTTTCGTAATAATCAGTTTATAATCCATGGAATGCTTGAAAAACAAAAACATTTCAATCATTAAAATAATTCAGAAACTATTATGATAATAAATGTGAATAAGAGACCATAAAAATGTTTTTTCAGCAGGTTTTCCTGCCATGAAACACAAAAATAACAGGTTTTAGCTCCATTTTTATGTTTGAGTCCTGCAGCATATTAAATAATGTACAGCAACAAAAACAACTATGCAGTTTCACATGAAACCTATTAAAATCATACACATCATGGGATATACAATTTTGATTGAATGAAAATTCATTTATATTTATAATAAAAGTGATAGATTTTCAACTTTAATAGTGAAAATACATTAAAAAGTAATAAATGTTGCATATTCAAAATCTATATTAGATGCTAAAACATTAATTAAGCAACACACAAAAGTCTAAATAAAGCTAAATACAACTCTAAGGTGAAAAATACGCTGCTATAAACAATGCTAAGTACTAGCATAGCATTGCAAATTAACTCAGACATTTGTTACACGTTTACAAACTTTCGTTGAGTAAATCTAACCTCGGACCTGAGCGACTTCCTGTATTAAACGTTTTACATTAGATTTGTTCCATTTGGATTTACGATTATAAATCCATCTGACATGAACCAACGCTATCAACGCCTGTTGTTGTTGTTAGCTTAAGCGTAGAATAAAACGTTAGCTTAAAACTTAACTGACGATATCCTTGATTAATTATAATTCAGTGAATCATATCCTACAATTTAGATGAAAACCCTCTTAAATGTATATAAAATAAATACCTTAGGACGTGCGGCTTCCTTGTTACTCAAATCTCTGTCTTCCGACCGTTTGAATTTGAAATCGAAGGGTTTTGGTGAGCGCCTCAAATGAGCGACTCTCATTGGCCAAGACGAATTTAAGACCCACCTCCTTTATCTTTTGTGGGCCGCTACTCAAACACGGAACGGAGTAGGAAACGAAAAGATAAACAAAACAAAAAAAATATTAAAAATATGTATCTTAAATCATGTCGCCAACAACTACACTAATATTTGGATAACTCGGAAGTGAATGTACGATCCCGCCTTGAATCATTTACTGCGTGTTGTACATTGGTACTTTTAGAAAAAGGTTCTTCGGTCACAGCTCTGTGTGGTCAGCACACTGAAAACACGGAACTGGACCACATGGAGGAGACCGGTCAGTAAGGAGGTTTAGCATGTTTCCCAGGCCAAAGCTCATTTATTCTAATCCATTCTCAGGAGACAAACAAAAACACGTCTAACAGAGAAACAATAAAATAAAGTGCTCATCACTCAAATAGAAAGAAAACCAAAAACCTCCACATATAAGATAAGAAAATTAGTTCAAACTGGAAATCAATTAAAAAAAACAAAACAATGAAATTTAGTGCTGCCAACTCTCATGCAAAAAAAAACTTAGACTGAGAGACCATCTAAAGGCTCAGGGACCCATTGCAGGTGTTTTGGAATAACTAGCTGATTAGAGTGTGACACTGAGCCTAGAGTGACTTTGGCACAGTCATGCATTCATATATATATATATATATATATATATATATATATATATATATATATATATATATATTCTGGAGCTAGAGCCGTGGGTCGAGTTGAGTCTGACTGTCTAGCTGGAACGTCTCAGCTTCACACACCAACTCAGGCTCTTTTCCCACCGGAGAGGTGACATTACTGATAGCTTCTGTATTAGGATCAGACCACCACATTCCCGGCCTTCAGGCTACCACCTATCTCACAATGCACCTGACTCCTATAGCTCCTCCCATGAGTGGTGAGCCCATGGGAGGGGGGGACCCAGGTCTCCTCATAAGGCTGTACCCGGCCAGGCTCCATGGTCCGGTGCTCACCAACGGGCCCCATGTTCAGGCCTGGCTCCAGAAGGGGGCCCCGGTGACCCGCGTTTGGGTGAGGGGAAATACTTTTATGTTCTCAGCGCTCTGCTGGGGTAGTTAAAACACGTTTTCAGTGTGAAGTCAGACTCACTGGTTGTGATCCAAAAGGAATGATGGAATTTTCTTCCTGGTAAACATTTATGGATACAACATGACTCTTGAGAACGCTAGTCTGATGCTTTCTGTTGAAAAGATTCTGGATTGTTGGTTAGAGTTCTGACATAAACACGGCTGATGTCAGTATCAGACCTTCACCAGTAGCTGAGTCAATATTTAGTACTCTACATCTCACTGCTGTAAAAAAAATAAATAGTTCATATACTGGGAAATGAATTCCTCTCTCCTGAAACATGATGTAAAAACAGCTATTAGCGCAGATCCTGCTGTGAAGCCATAAAAACACTCCAGCATCCTCTCCAGAAGGAAGTCTGAACAGGTGTGTGACTGGACACAAGTAGGGATGGGAGCAGATAAGAATTTAGCAAAAACAAAAACACTGAGTTTGTTAGCAGAGCTAGATTTTCCCAGGCTTTTAGCAGAATCAGTAGAGCGTTAACAGGATAAGCACACGTCAGCTTCAGAGAGGGAGGGGTTTATTATTCCTTTGACATCGTTTAAACACTTCTACAAGCCTTCTGATTGGCTGTCACATCAGGAAGAAAATCAATTAGGCACAACGTGACACATGAGATCAAAAATACTTCACTTTACAAATTAAAGTACAAATAAAATACCTCAGAATAAAATATAGAACAAATGACTGGTTGCAGTAACTCTTTACCAAATGCACTGACATTTTGTTTTCTTTGTGTAAGAAAAAGGAAACTCATTCAAATAAACATGAAAAACATCAACAGTTCTGTGCAGAGAAATGAGCAGGTTTGCCTTTTCAGGAAGGAAATGAGAACCATCAGCACTTGAGGCATGTCCAGCTGTGGAGAACACAATCTCAGATGCTGTGGAGGATGCTTGGACACACAGATACTTCTCTGCTAAAGTTGATAACACTGGCAGCGCGTCCTTCATCCCCCACCAGAGAGTGGCTCTGTTCTTTGTTGGAACAGGAGGAAGACTCCTATAGATTTCCTCATCCACCCTCTGTGCTGCAGAGACAGGGACTGCTGCTGCTGCTGCTGCACGGACAAAATCTTGCTGTCCTCTCCTTCTAAAAGTTCTTCCAGAGTCTTTTCTTGCTGCTTTAAATGTCTAAAATGATAAACATCACCACAACTTGTGATCCACAAGGTTACATTTGAAATGAAACAGTGTAATAATACCTGCTATTATCCTTTACCAAGAAGAGCAAGACTTACATGGTCATTTCCATCTTCTTCCATTTCCATCTGCGTCAAACAGACCTATGAATGTATATACTCTATGAGCTCAGCTTAACTGTATTTATGTATACCAAGCATATTTTTAAATGTTGCACAACTTTCAAGTCTTTGTTTATGAAAACTTATATTTCTTAAATAAGTAATGTCAATTATTAGTATTATTAAAACCTGAAAAACGTGCCTGAGGAAGCTGCTGTCCAGCGTTCTGCCATGTGACAGTTCACCACCACGCCGATAGGGGGCGGAAGCGCACCGCTGGCTCGGTGGGTGTGCTCCGTTCTTCACGCTGAGCTACATCATCTCTGCATCATTTAATGGGTATTAAACCTTACCTGGAACAACCTACATCGGTTTAAAACGATCTAAATTGTTACTTTATCGTATATTCAATCCAACTTCACCCATTTGACACCGTTTATTCGTTCATCGGTAAGTTTGTGTAAATATTTCGCCTCTTTTTAGGTCATTTCTTGATGTAAACACGATAATATATGATGGGAAAATGATAGCTAGCGTTACTGTAAGAGGATGTTTACATGGTTTAAATTACTAGTTTTTTTTCACAGGATGTGTGTGTAGTCTGCAGGATTTTTTATTTATTTTAGCATTTATTTCTGCCTTTACTGCGCAACATTTGCTTTAATTAAATTTCAGCCCTGCTGGTCTGCTGCTCCCATCACATCCCCTCCCTTCATGCTACAGCCGCACAACACAGTCGGTTAGAGACATTTATTATTCAAATGCAAGGCCACAGTTACTTAGTTTGTAGTTTAATTGATTTTGTTGTGTGGGCGGCTTCAAAGTAAGTTAATATGGGCGCTTTATTTATGTTTTAATGTGAGTTTGTTTGGTTTTATTGTTGTTTTTCAGTCTAAAAGAAGAGAGGAACCATGTTCTACACCTGTGGTCCAAACGAGGCTATGGTGGTGTCAGGTGAGATCAGGATGTTCATTCATTAACAAAAATACACCAACTTGTAAATAAACTAGTTGATTATTGTTGTTTTTATTAAGCTTCTACCTAAATCACAGACATAGATATTTTTTTAACTTTAGAAACTAGAAGTTTAGTGAAACCTGTTTTTGGTGGAAGTGAAAAAGCAAATTAATTAATTAAATGTATAAAGTCACTGATCCTTATCTGTGTCTAATCTTTAGTTTTGATGCTGTGTTTCCTCTCAGGCTTCTGTCGCTCTCCTCCGCTGATGATCGCCGGAGGCCGAGTGTTTGTCTTCCCGTGCATTCAGCAGATTCAGAGGTTATTAACCTTCCACTCTGTCTGGTGTTGCAAACATCAGCTTAAATCACACTGATTGTCTCTGGTTTGTGAAACGCACATTTTAACTGACAAATAGCAAAGATACGACAGCAAAAGATGCTC
This sequence comes from Aphyosemion australe, assembly GCA_006937985.1. NCBI lineage: Eukaryota > Metazoa > Chordata > Actinopteri > Cyprinodontiformes > Nothobranchiidae > Aphyosemion > Aphyosemion australe. The sequence continues at coordinate 680,413 of SSNS01000138.1, forward strand.
CACACTCAACCAGCTTATAAAATTAAATTATTTTAAATCAGTAAGTGACATAAAAACTTTCTAATTGTAAGATAAATATAATTAATGAACAAAATGGTCTAGTTTTGTTGTATATTTTAATGTAATTTCACGACAACATTACTATTTAAATCATCTGAAGGAGGCATCAGACTGCTGGTATCTGCTGAGAGCTTTTAACTCAATATGACAGAAGAAAACACACATTAATGTGCTCCATTAGAGCTTCTTACAGTCCATCTGTCCTCTTCTTTGTGTCTCACTCTCCTCCTGCAGGATTTCCCTGAACACCCTGACTCTGAATGTGAAGAGCGATAAGGTTTATACTCGCCATGGAGTGCCCATCTCCGTTACTGGGATCGCTCAGGTCAGTGCACTTCACAAATAAAAGCATGATGAAAGAAGTCGATGCAAACTCATGAGCAGGCTGTTTCTGTGAATCATCAGATGGAAAACACTTAAAAACTATATTTGATAGAAGGTTTTTTTTTTTATAAGATTTTGACCTAAAAATGAAAAGTTTTCTGAAATACATCAACCATTTTAATCTGAAGCTTTTGTCAAAGTTTTATCTACATATTTAAGAGTTTTGGACTCGAGTCATGATCAAACATGATTAAATCTTGTTAGATTAGTCCGTGAAACAACCTGCTGCAGAACATCACTTATTAGGGTTTCATCATTTTAATGTGCTTTCTGCAGATGAAGATCCAGGGTCAGAACAAGCAGATGTTGGCTGCAGCCTGCCAGATGTTCATGGGAAAGTCAGACCCTGAGATCGCTCAGATCGCTTTGGAGACTCTGGAGGGACACCAGCGGGCCATCATTGCCCACCTGACTGTGGAGGTGAGTTTCTATAACGACGACGCCCTCCTGAGACTCTAAAGGCTTTTTAAGGGTTATTTATTCAGTTACAACGAGATAAAAGATGTCAGAACTTTAATATCTAACAACACCAACTTAGTTCCTACATCCCAGCTCGTGTTTCTCTTCTAGGAAATCTACAAGGACAGGAAGAAGTTCTCGGAGCAGGTGTTTAAGGTGGCGTCCTCGGACCTGGTCAACATGGGCATCAGCGTGGTCAGCTACACCCTCAAAGATGTTCATGATGACCAGGTATCTTCTGTCACACATGTAGAATGAAAATTCATCAAGGAGTAGACCGATATATCGGGCCAATATCCCTCTTTACTAGAGCCGATTTAAAGTCAGGCACATCCACGGGCCGCCTTAACCTCTGTGTATCTGTATCGGCATTAAAAGAACCCATATCAGTCGGTCTCTAGGAGCATCTTCACCTTTTCAAAACTAAAATACCTTTGTAAGATTTCAAAAGGAAGAAGAGGTGCACATCCCTTATTTTCCTGTTTGGTCCACAGGATTATCTCCACTCTCTGGGAAAAGGCCGAACAGCTCAGGTGCAGAAGGACGCTCGGATCGGAGAGGCCCAGAATAAGAGAGATGCTGTGATCAGGGTGAGAAACGCTTACGTTCCTCTGGAGTCGCTGTCCAACACAAACGTCCTGTTTTCTGTCTGAGAAAATCTTAAAACTGCCGTTTGTTTCTCTGCAGGAAGCTCACGCCATGCAGGTGAAAATATCAGCTCAGTACAAGAACGAGATCGACATGGCGAAGGCCCAAAGGGACTACGAGCTGAAGAAGGCAGCTTACGACATCGAAGTGAACACCAAGAAGGCGGAGTCAGAGATGGCCTACCAGCTGCAGGTACACAGCTGCCTGAATAAATCTGATATGTTAGGAGAAAACACCGTTTGCCTTTGGTGTAATTTAAACGTTTCTCTTCCAGGTAGCGAAGACAAAGCAGCGCATCGAGGAGGAGAAGATGCAGGTCCAGGTGGTGGAGCGGACGCAGCAGATCCTGCTGCAGGAGCAGGAGATCTCTCGCAGGGAGAAGGAGCTGGAGGCCAAAGTGAAGAAACCAGCAGAGGCTGAGCGATACCGCCTGGAGAAGCTGGCCGAGGCTCAGCGGTGAGATGAAGGTTTATTCAGAGAAAACGTCCCAAATCCATGATGTTCCCACAGATACGGGTGGAGCTTTAACAGTGGAGACTCTGATAAGTATGACAGATATGAAGCTTACTCAGGTTATATTCTCTAACCCATGTGAGCTCCTTTAGACCAACAGAACCAATGAAACCCGTCTCATAGTTTAGGGAGGTTGAAGCTGGTTTCGTCCACATTAAACTTCTTTGTTCTTTCTTGGTGTTTCTGCAGTTTGAAGATGATCATGGAGGCTGAGGCTGAAGCCGAGTCCATCAGGGTGAGTAACAGGCTGCCCTTCACATCTGGTTTTCTCTAAACTACTGTAGATTTTCAGCAACAGGGAAAGCAGTGAATCAAACATTTTGGTAGTTTTTACACCAAAAATGTTTTTCTGAGATGTTTTTGTGCACAGATGCTGAAGAATTATTGGAAAATATTTATAAAATTCACTTCAGACTCTCTGCAGCATCAGAACACACACACAGACAGAAAACACTTAACGCTGGAAACTTGATGAAATGAAGCTTGTTAGGAACAGAATATAAAACACGGTGGTGTTGATATCAGCTCCAGATATTTTGGAAGGTTTGTGTGAAGCAGCAGCTCTCTGGAGTGTTTTGCTGCTGTTTTCTCACCTGGCTGCACTCTGTGGTTTTCCCAGCCTCTGACTACATAGCTGGTTGTGTAAACATCCCAAAAAAAAACTGGAGTAGATGCTGAAAACATCAGAATTCCCACACGCATTCCCAGTGGAACGTGTCTGGGATCTCTCTCGGCTGCAGAGCACATCTGTAAACAGCTGCTTCTTAGACAGAGCCTGCCTGTTCACATGGACTCGATGAGAAAAAATAGATTGTTTATTAGTGAGTGTGCACGTGTGTCGTAAGCATGTGCATGTATTCCTACATGTTATGGGTTGTTGAACACTCGCTCAGGTTAAAGGTGAGGCGGAGGCGTTTGCTGTCGAGGCCAAAGGTCGCGCTGAGGCGGAGCAGATGGCCAAGAAGGCGGAGGCCTTCCAGGCGTATAAGGACGGAGCCATGGTGGACATGCTGCTGGAGAAACTGCCTCTGGTGAGTAAAACCCGTCTGTGCTCAGCAGGTTAAGACCTTTCAGCAACAATAAGGAGGTGTTTGAAGGCCGCCTCTAGTTCAGTCTTGATATGCTGTGGTCTGGTTTCAGATGGCCGAGGAGATCAGCAGACCTCTGTGTGAAGCCAACAAAATTACCATGGTGTCGAGCGGCGCAGGGGAGGTGGGCGTGGCCAAGCTGTCAGGAGAGGTGCTGAACATCATGACCCACCTCCCTGAAGCAGTGGAGAAGCTGACCGGGGTCAACATCTCTCAGGTGACTCAACGCTACGGCGTTTAACGTAAAGGTTTTCTGTTTTAGTAAAATGTGGGTTTTATTTCTGTCCCTCCGACCTTCAGGTGTCTCGTACGGGCTGAAGAGAAACGACCCAACGGTCACCTACCGGCTGACCTGCTCGCATCTCGTATCGCCGCCTCTTCTTCCTCCTCTGCTGTTCTGTGTTTCCTTCCAGCTGGTTTGTGACGTCGCTGTTCTGTGAAAACTGTTTCATGTTTCCACGTTTACAGAAATGTTTCAAAATCTCAATTCCTCTGTCGCTTTTTGGCTTTCGGAGTCAGATTTTTTTTGTATTTTACTGATCTGACGTTTTCCCTCTGAAGCCCTAAGTAACAAACCCAAACACTAACCTGTGAGGATTAATGAGGCGCGGATGATTTCAAATTAAAAGTTTCAAATGACAAAAACGGAAGTAAAAATGAGAGAAAAACCCAAAGAAAAACGTTTTAACTTACAGTGCATCCGGAAACTAATCACAGCGCTTCACTTTTTCCACTTTTTTGTTTATGCTACAGCCTCATTCCAAAATGGATTAAATTCATTGTGCCCATAATTACATAAGTATTCACAGCCTTTGACGTGAAGCTCAGAATTGAGCTGAGGTGCGTTCTGTTTCCACTGATCATCCTTGAGGTGTTTCAGCAGATTAACTGGAGTCCACTTGTGGAAAATGAATTGATTGGACATGATTTGGAAAGGCACACACCTGTCTATATAAGGCCCCTGGGTCGACAGTGCATGTCAAAGCTCAAACCAAGCATGAAGACAAAGGAATTGAGTGTAGACCTCCGAGACAGGATTGTCTTGAGGCACAAGGCTGGGGAAGGTTACAGAAACATTTCTGCTGCTTTAAAGGTTCCTATGAGCACAGTGGCCTCCATCATCCGTAAGTGGAAGAAGTTTGGAACCACCAAGACTCTTCCTAGAGCTGGCCGGCCTTCTAAGCTGAGTGAACGGGGGAGAAGGGCCTTGGTCAGGGAGGTGACCAATAACCTGATGGTCACTTTGTCAGAGCTCCAGCAGTCCTCTGTGGAGAGAGGAGAACCTTCCAGAAGGACAACCATCTCTGCAGCAATCCACCAATCAGGCCTGTATGGTAGCCTCTCCTTAGTAAAAGGCACATGGCAGCCCGCCTGGAGTTTGCCAAAAGGCACCTTAGGGACTCAGACCATGAGAAACAAAATCCTCTGGTCTGATGAGACAAAAGTTGAACTTTTTGGAGTGAATGCCAGGTGTTACGTTTGGAGAAAATCAGGCACCGCTCATCACCAGGCCAATACCATCCCTACAGTGAAGCATGGCGGTGGCAGCATCATGCTGTGGGGATGTTTTTCAGCGGCAGGAACTGGAAGACTAGTCAGGATAGAGGGAAAGATGACTGCAGCAATGTACAGAGACATCCTGGATGAAAACCTGCTCCAAAGCGCTCTTGACCTCAGACTGGGGCGACGGTTCACCTTTCAGCAGGACAATGACCCTAAGCACACAGCCAAAACATGGAAGGACTGGCTACAGAACAACTTGGTGAATGTCCTTGAATGGCCCAGCCAGAGCCCAGACCTGAACCCCATTGAAAATCTCTGGAGAGATCTGAAAATGGCTGCACCGACGTTTTCCATCCAACCTGATGGAGCTGGAGAGGTACTGCAAAGAGGAATGGGCAAAACTGCCCAGGTGTGGCAAGCTAGTGGCATCATGTTCAAAACCACTTGAGGCTGGAATTGCTGCCAAAGGTGCATCAACAAACTACTGAGCAAAGGCTGTGAATACTTATGTACATGTGATTCCTCAAGTTTTTTATTTTTAATAAATGTGCAACAACTTCAAAGACACTTTTCACATGATCATTATGGGGTGTTGTGTGTTGAATTTTATGGGCACAATGAATTTAATCCATTTTGGAATGAGGCTGGAACATAAACAAAAAAGTGAAGCGCTGTGAATACTTTCCAGATGCACTGTAGAAGAAAGTCTGGATCTTTTATTCACTCAAATGTTGTAAAAAACGAATGATTACAGCTTTGTTTACATGTGCATCTTCTCTACTCGTCTGCTCATCAGAAGCAGGTTCAAGGTTTTTGGTTCGTTTTTATTCTGCTCATTCAGTGTTGAGCTTTCAAATGAAAATGAGGATTTTTGTGTGATTCGCAGCCTCACGTCTAAACACAACGTTCTGAAACAAACTTAATTTTCTGATCCTTTTCTGACTCTTTTATTATTATTTGCTGCTTTCATCCATCTTGTCCCGTTTTGTCTCCCTCACGTCCATCTCTGTCTCTTCCGACACTTCCTGTGTCTGCTGCCTTTCTGCCAGACCTTAAGTGCATCTTAGCATCAACATGTAACATCAACCTTCGTTCAGTAAAGCTACCAACACTCTTCACAGAGATTTTAGTCTTTCACGTTAGCATGGATGGTCACAATATGGCAGGTTATCGATGTAGAATCTAAACTTACTGTTTGGTTAATAGTGCGTGTATTTGTAAAATGTGTATTTTTTATTTATTTTATTCTGAGGAGCTGATCTTTTCTGTCCAAAGGTTCTTGATCAGACGTTCTGCTATCAGGGTTGTTAGCCGACATGTTTGGGTTTAATCTTCATAAAGGCAAACAGGCCCCACAGGGATTAAAAAGACATGAAACAATTGATACTTATGGTTGAGTCAAATGTTTACAAAGTGACTACCTTTTTATTTAATCTGATTGTTTGATCACCACCATGAGTTTCATAGACAATCCTCAGCTTCTGTCTAGTCTCAGGTTAGAGTTAATTCCAGATTTAGACTCAAACAGCTTGTTACTGAACCCGTTCATGCTCCCTGTAGACTCACTCACCCTCAGTTTAGTAATAATCGGTGGAAAAAGTGACTCCTTTGTGTTATTATGGCCACTTATGTAGCAGCAGGGGTGTAAACGTACAGTAATGTTGGGGTAAAGTATATGTAAACTACTTTTCTAGGAGAGTGAATCTAGAATCAGCTGTTAGTACATGTGGGCAGGAGTCTGATCATCTTAGAAACAATAGCAGAAATCAGGAATAATAAGTTGATGTTAGGTTTTTTTTTTTATTTGTGGTATTTAACGGTTTTCTTGATGGAAGTGAACATTTTTGATGTGAATGCAGCTAAAAGGTTAAAGAATCAGCTCTGAAGTGGTTCTAAAATGTCTCAACATGCCTTAAATCACGAGTCTGTCTCCCTCTACCTCACATCTTGGATCGGTTGTTTTAGTAAATGTTCAGAGCTTCTTAAACACTAAAGAGTTTCACTAACACATGCTTGTATTATTTATTGTCTAACTGTTTTTATTTATTTTTCATTGAGCTGTATGTGGAACATTTATCCAAGGATGGTTTTTCCTCCTCCGTGAACTCTGTACTGCTGGTTATGGTACAGCCACGTGTACTGAAATGGCTTTTGAAGAGAAATACTCTTGATATATATATAGATATACATATATGCATGCATCGGTATCTATCACACTTGAACTGTAATCATGCAAAAGACATGTTTTTAGTCAGGACACAGTAGACGGTTGTCACTGTGGAGTCACCAAAGTAGGAGATAATCTGTTAGTTACCTGTAGAAATGTGTCTGTTTTAAATTTAGTGATATAGTAAGTGGCATATAGTTAGTTTATTAAGTATATATTTGATACAGTATTGGTGTAGCATTGTCTGTTTTACACATCACCACTGATCATGGCACCAACTTTTGTCGGTAACGTATTGAATCTACAGTGGAATTGTTGATGTTTCCTTATTTCAGTTGCTGCTTTGGTATGTTGGAAACATTCTGCCAGAATGAAACTTTAAGCCTAAAATCACATTTCTGGGAATTTGTGCTCAAGAAAACCCACTTGTCTTGTGAATGAAATGAATAAATGTGACTAGACCACTTTTGTCTTGGTTGTTTTTTTAACTCAATGATTGATTAGCCCTTTGTTGTCATTTATTTTGGAGCACATTTTCTTTTAAAATCCAGCTTTGCTAAACCTACATTTTTACGGCACCAATAATGTTTAGATTTTTTTACTTTCACTGATGTGTCATGGGTATAGGTTTAATAGTTTTAACAGTTTATATTTGTTAATGTGGATTTTATATACTAGTATTTCTAGTATATGCTGTCAATGATTAGTATTCATAACAAATTCCTCAAAGTCCCGCTCACTGATGGGATAAACCGGAAATACAGTCTACACGTAGGCAGTTACGTCAGACTAGCAAGAAAAAAGTCAGTGCTGTGCCGGAAGTTCTGGATTTTTGCTTTAGAAATTGAGTTTGAGGCCTTCTAAAGCTTAAACACAGAAGCGTTAAAGGACTGAATGGCAAATGTACCCGTCTCTTAACGGATTTCTTCTATACATGGTTTGTGATTTAAAATAGTTGACGAATCGGACGAAGAAAATACAAGTCTGTTTTCTACGCACTTTTGTAGTTTTATTTTGAAAGAACCCAAGCGGAAGTGCTGTTAACGGACTCTGTCGGACTTGACTCACGTAAAAAGAACTGGAGGGAAAAAAAAGAGAAAAAACGAAGAAAAAAAAGGCCTATCCGAGACCTTTGAGGGGCGGATTTGGACAAAGTTTTCCAACTGTCCCGTCCCGACGAAGCTTCGGGGGGGTTGAGAGGGAGTCCAATTCACCGGTAATTAACTCAAGAGTTGTAATTCGGTTGTAAATTAATTGTTATTTTCAGTGTGTCTGAGAGCACCGTCGTCCCAGTCGCCGGAAGTCTGCATGAAGCTGCGTCTCCAACAGAGGCAACGGCGTCGACGTTTTTTTCTGACTTGTTTTTTTTTTTTTTTATTCGAGACTTTTTTTCTCTTTTTTTATTTTCTCTCAGCGAGACGAGCAGGGAGTGAGGAATGGAGACGCAGGGAGCGAGGATGTTTGTGTTTGCCTAGCGGAAAGCTGGTTAAGCATATGAGCACATAGGCCTCCTTGTAGCTTGAGTGAACAAGCCAGCGAACAAAAGGAGAAAATTAATGGAGGCAAGTTAGCGTTAGCCATGTTTGTGTGTCACCCAGATAACACCCTCCGCTCATGACAGCCGCTTAAGTTGCATTAGATCACAACCGTGCTGGCAGAAATCCAACATGTCTGCTCGGTTTTAACGGTTGCTACCGATTTTATTTTTGCAGGATTTCATCAATCACTGCTAGCATTAGCCCGCAGTTAGCCGTGGCATAGTTTAGGAGCCAGCTTGTGCCCTCTCGTCAAAAATGGCTCTCAGGAACACTGAAACATTGACTTTGTATTTCCCTTTTTCGTGGGGCTGTTGGGCTGCAGCATGTGGGGAATTAAATAATTAACCCTAGTTGCTTTCCCCATTTGACACGAATTTGCTGCTGCAGAGAAAACAGGAGACTGATGGGAAAAACAAATCAAACATGACCTGAATATAAATTTCCTGAAACCTCTGATGTTTATGGGTTGATGGTTGCGTTTGTTTTTACGTGCTCCCCTTGATTTTCTCAATATATGTTCATACAAACCATCAGTTCAGCTTTACCAACATGTAATTACATGCATGCAGGTTATTTTGGTGCCAGTATGACAGTCAGTGCATCATTGCATGAAGTCCAAATTTTTCAGAAGCTAAACATTAAACTAATCTTTTCTGCAAAAATAAATTGCAAACGCATGCCAGTATTAAAACAAATATGACAGTATAACCTGAGCCTTACAAGTTGACCAAATGCAAAATATTGTTTGTGTCCAAAGAAAAATGCATTTTTTTTTTACTATTCTGCATTTAACAAAATCTAATATTTTCGCTTTAAAAACTCACTGATATACTAATTAAGCAACCACTACAAAATGATGCATTGTGGTTAATGGGCTGTGGGCTGTGGTACTTAAAACTGAAAAAAAAAGGCTGACGATCATCTTAACCATGTTTATTTTAATATTCATCCTCCCTGGGATGAATATCTTTGCTTAATTCTTTTCACATCCTCTTAAAAATTGGTCAGTGGTATAAATGAAACCACCCAAAAATTTTTATTAAATCCCCTGATATGGTTGGTTTTGTTCAACAAATAACTCGTTTATGAAAACTTAACACATTGGTTTTTCCGCCTGTGGAGGAGAGAATGCACGAAAAGGAAACAAGCTAAGATGGATAAAATCCAATCATGCATGGTCTCCGTTTATATGACTAGTGAAGTAAAAAAGGACCAATGAGGAGGGGAAGGACAGGTGTTTTCTAAGTGTGTTGCTTTTTAATTACAGAAATAATGGACGATTCCCATTTCAACTCATCATACTTTTGGTCTCCCGTCCCCACAGTACAAGGACAGGTAGACAACCTTATTGCCTTGAAATGCACTTGGTAACGTGGTGAAGCGATTGTCACTTTGACTGTTTATGGATTAAGGATTATTCAGTTGCTGAAGTTAAGCTCACAGTCAAGTCTCCATGTCTTGGTGCGTTTGTTGACTCGATCATGTGATCACTCCTGTCCCTCTCCTCTTTCATCTCTTTATTTTCTCTTTATTCATTTACTTTTTGCATCTCACCATGACCTCTTATTCTCTTTTGTCTCATTGCTTTCTTCTCTCTGTTCCCTCACTGACTCCATTCCTTCGCTCTGCCTTTTTCATGTGTTGTTTTGAATCTTTTTACCTCACCTTCCCGTCTTCGCATCAACATAAACCACTTCTTTGTGTCATTAATACGGCCGTGCTTCATTTGTTGATCATTCTTGACCCCCGTCACCTCCTGCATCCTTCTAAATCCTCATGACATCTGTATTTCCTTTTCACTTCCTCCATCATTTGTTCTTTTCATTTTAATTTTATGAGTTTCTCCCGTTTGTAATATCCTGCTTTTCCTTCCCTCCACCTGCACCTGTTTCACCTCATTCCTTTTTTGTCATCATCTTATTGTTTTTCTCACATTGCCTCCCACCCCGCGTCTTCCTCCTTCTCCATTCTTCACCTTCTTTCACTATTCTCACCTCTTCTGATTCTACATCAATTCTCACCCTGCCACCCCCATGAAACATTTTACCTTCACCATCCCACCGTCCCTCTCCCCTTTATTACCTCTCCCTTCCCTTTTCCTTCCTTTACTCACTACCGTCTAGATCGAGAACGCCATGTTCCTGAACAAAGCCAAGGAGCAGCTGGGTCCAGACAAGACCAACGTGTCTCCCTTCCCTCACCCGTCTGCGTCTTCCACCTCGTCCCCCCACTACCCCACAGCTGTGCTCGCCATCGGGAGCTCGGGGGACCCAGGGGTTGGGGTGCGTGTGGTCCCCAAACAGGAAGGTGGAGGAGGAGCAGGGGGAGGTGGAAACAGCGGCAGCACATCTTTGGGTGGAGTTGGGGGGCACCTACACCAGTCACACACCTCGCAGAACGTCACCGTTGTGCCTGTTCCCTCCACGGGTATCATGACTGCAGGTGAGTCAGAAGGGTTCTTCTTTTTCATACTTTGTGACATTTTCCACTCAAGTGGCCATTTTTGATTCTGTCTCTATATTTAGGTTAGCTAGCACTCTTCTGTTACTGTTTCAGCTTTGAAACAGAGTTAAATCACCCCGGCTTTCCACAGGATACGTGAGCGGCACAGAACATATCCAACACGTCCCAAAGCTTCATGAAGAGAAAAAGAGTTTAAGTTGTTCAGGACTAGCGATTAGCTTCTCAGTCCTTTCAGATGTAAACAATTTTTTTAACAGAGGCCGTTGAGCACGTTATCAGTTCAGACAGTAATTATTTATAACACCTAACAACGTGTTAAAAGCTGGACTGTCGGGTGAAACTTTCTCTCTTCCTCCCAGCTGGTTTAGTGATCACCACCCCACAGGGAACACTGCTCCCCACCGCCTCCACACAGTCCTTTGTAGCCGGACCCCCCACTGCTACCACCATGATAGTATCTGCCGTGCACCACCCAAATGCAGGTAACACACAGCTGCAGTTCACTATCACCTGAGTCATTTCAGCATGTTTATGTAAACACCTGTATGTGATAGAGGGGAAATGTTTTATGCTTTTTTTTGTAGCAATCTGATTTCCTGACACAGCCCAGATTAACTTATCATTTATTTTCCTTTGTGTGTTTGTTTTGTTGCATCCACACTCACACATGCAACACTAATGAGAGCAGCACGTCTGCCCGTGCTGTGTGAGGTCACGCGTGTTCGATCGCTCCTAACTTATGTTTTTGTTTTCACTCCTTTTACTTTATTATCTTCCAGATAAGAAAGAAGACATTTCTGTTCCGCCTGCGGTTGTCATGCCGACTCCATCAAAACGAGGAAGGAAGAGCAAACAGATGATGGGCAGGGTGAGCGGCGTCCTCCCACCAGGAAGTGATGCGTTAATATTGGCACACCTTGCTGCTGGTGGACAGGTGAGTGTCTTACTGTTGAATCATCGTTTTATTAATTTGCTCTCATATTTCTGTTGTTGTGCTGCAGCACCACACTTCTGACCCGTATGATCTATCGAATGATGAGGATGATCACACCAGCAAAGATGGACCCAAGTCCTACAGGTAGAGGAAATACGATCCTCCAGTTCCATCAGAGCCTGAGTTTACCTCTCATGACTCTTTTCTTTACAATAAAACTCTTTTTTTTTCCTTCCAGGTGTCGGATGTGCGCCGTGACGTTCTTCAGCAAGTCAGACATGCAGATCCACGCCAAGTCCCACACCGAGGCCAAGCCCCACAAGTGCCCCCACTGCTCCAAGTCGTTTGCCAACTCCAGCTACCTGTCCCAGCACATCCGCATCCACAGCGGGGCCAAGCCCTACACCTGCACCTACTGCCAGAAAACGTTCAGGCAGCTCAGCCACCTACAGCAGCACACACGGTACTGGGATAACTGAGCGTGTGTGTGTGTAGTTTCCCTCAGAGCTTGTGCACCAGCTTCTTCCTCGGTGTGATGAGAATGGTTTTGAATGAATTTTGAGTGTTAAGCTCGTTTTGCACAGTTGAAGCAACAATTGTGAACATCGGGTCCTGTTAGAAGTAATTCCTAAAAATTAGTCACATGCACATTCTGTAGCAGGTACATGCAACCTGGAAAAATTCAGATTTTTTTCTATTCTAAAATCTGCAAACTGCAGATTTAAGAATTAACAACATTATTAAAACAAATTCCACTGTGTTTTCCATTTCCTGTCGCTGATCGGGGGGGGGGGGGGTTTGTGCACAATGAGCTGAAGTGTGTGTGCGGTCATCAGAACTCATCATCCAACAGAATTACACGATGAACTTCTGTTTCCTTCTGTTACTCCCAGCATCTCCTCGGTTGCCTTGCATGCTTTGCTGTGTTAGAACAGAACTGACCTGCATGCAGCAACGACATGAAGCAGTAAAACTCTTTAATATCGGAGAAATTAGATTATTGGTGGTAGCAGCTTGTTTTTATGCAGCTCAGGTGGTTCTGAGTTGATTATTTAGTGACGGACCATTTTTTTTATCTTGAAAAGGGACTAACAACCTTTTTTAACAATGGGCTGGTAGTCCATGGTTCTATATTCTCCCTGTTTTTGGTCGAGGAAAACCTGTTTCCTGCTTTAATCCTGCTGCAGCTTCTGATTCAGAACTAGAGCCAATTTCTCACTGGGCTGCAACTGTTAGCGGCTAGCTGGAGACACAAAGTTGTGCCAGTTTTCACCGAATTTATAAATTTAACAAATGTTAAATATGGCCGGGTCACATGGGACGAATGTAGCTGCAAACAAATTGTGCAGATTTCCTTGTTGCAACTGAGTCTGAAATGCCTTTTCTGCATCTAGAATTGTTAGCAGTTTGCACTGATTTCGTCTGCTATGTGGTCTCCAACCCCTCCCAAAGTTCTCACATTTTTTAACTCATCAAAACAAAATGACTCAAATCATCTTAAGAGAACGTTTGTCCTGCACTTTCTTAAAACGTGTTAAAATTTAAGAGACGTGTCGGTAAGACCCTGAAACTCATGAGAGAAGCTTCACAAATGTTCTGAGAGGTTTCTGTGGGTTCTGTTTGCGTTTTGTAACCAGCAGCTGCAGCCCAGAGACATGCTGGTTTTAGAGGTGAAGCCTCAGCATCAGAAATCGAAGTTAAACAGCATCAAACCTCAAACACTCAGGACTGAGGCGGAACCCGACGACCCAAATCCTGCTAAATCAGGAAATACATCAACCCTCCTCTTGTATGAGACCTGAGATCAGACCGTCACACCTCTAGCTGAAAAGGTTTTCCTGTAGCCGCTCGGTACGATCCCATTTCTGAAGCGTTCACTTTTGAAGTCTCTTAAATATGGAATACAGTATTTTTAGCTCCAGTCCTTATAAGGAGAAAAGATCTAAAAGGGGAACTTTGGTTTCACTTCATCATCTCAACTTTCAAGTTGGTCAAACGAGAAAGTTACACCTGACTTAGATTCACACAGAGACTCTGACACAGTTCATTGGTTTGACATATTTATTTTCTGTTATGTAAGATAGCCGTTAGCTCATGCACCATCCTGTAATGTGGGTCTGTCGCTGGCCGTCCGGTCAATAATAACTTATCTAATAGTCCCAGAACGTTCTGCTGGTGGGTTCTGTGGGCGATCCCGTGGCCTTCAGCCCTCTGACACCCTTTTTTCCCTTTTCTGAGTTTTTTGTGTTTGACTGAACCTTTTATCTAAGAAGGTTAGAGGGTAAAACCCTGTGTGCACTCTGATTTACTTACTTAACATCTTTTTTCCATTTTCCCTGCACTTAGTTGCATGTTTACACACCAGCTCTTCAACATAAAGCCACCAGAGAATACTCGCACTAATCCTGCATGATGATGCTAGTGATGAAGTCATCCTTCATGCTGCCTGTCATCTTCTACGTTTGAGCTCGTGATCCATCCTCATGTCTTCATTGTGCTCGCTGCCTTGCTTTGGGGTTTCAGGTGTTTTTACCGGGATGATGCACTCCACCTGCCTGCAGCTCGCCTTTACGTTTATTTCAGTTTGAATGCAGTCGAGTCAGGTTTTCAGAAACACACTCCACTCACTGCAGGTCACACCCAATGGAGAGAGAGAGCGAGAGAGCGAGAGAGAGAGAGAGCGAGAGGAACGCGTGACTGTGCTTGCTGTATGTTTGTTCTGTGTTTTCACAACTCAGACATAGACGCAGCACACAGAGCACACTGATGATCTGTGATCGACATAATCGATCACAGATCCTTCAGACGCATGATTTGGTCTTCAGTTCATCGTAAAGTTTGATCCTGCTGAAGCTTAAAAATCTCTCGCTGTTTCTCTCTCTGTTTCTCTCTCTCCACCCCCCACCCCCTCCCCCTCCCTCATCCCCTCCGATCCCGGCTTTCCGAGTTAGAAACCACACTGAGGCCAAGCCCCACAAGTGCCCCCACTGCTCCAAGTCGTTTGCCAACTCCAGCTACCTGTCCCAGCACATCCGCATCCACACCGGGGCCAAGCCCTACACCTGCTCCTTCTGCCAGAAAACATTCAGGCAGCTCAGTCACCTACAGCAGCACACACGGTACTGGGGGGGCTCGGGGTTTCAGTGTGCATGAATGGGAGCAGGTGTGTGGAGGATCATCGCTTTGTTTGGATGTTTTTATGTTTATAACATCTGTTGAGGTCCGATCATGATTAACTGATCCTGATGGACTTTTAGACTTTATTGGACCTCAATAAAGATCTGCTGGCAGTGAGTCTGGATTATAATCCACATGAACCACAATGAGTCATCTTTTGCAGAAGTGAGAGTGGAAGGAAGAGGAAAATAAAGAAGAGACTTCAGATTAAACCTTTAAACAGGACATGCTCTGTATTTTTCTAAGACTCTTAACACACAAAGTTTATTTCAATTCAAGTTTATATAAAGAGACTGATGCATAAAAACTGGTTAACATCAAATAATTGTAAATATGAAAGAAAACATTACTTTTTGCAAGGTTTGTTAAACAATTTCTATGATTAAACTTTTTTTTCTTTTTTTACCCAGAATTCACACCGGTGACCGGCCCTACAAGTGTAACCATCCTGGCTGTGAAAAGGCGTTCACGCAGCTGTCCAACCTACAGGTGAAGGACTTTCTCCACCGTTTATTAACCTTTCTTTAGTTTCTTTAGGTCAGTTTCTAACCCTCCTCCTTAACTTCTCCTCACAGTCTCACCGCCGGCAGCACAACAAGGACAAGCCATTCAAGTGCCACAACTGTAACCGTGGTTACACGGATGCTGCCAGCCTGGAGGTGCACCTGTCCACACACACCGTCAAACATGCCAAGCTGTTCTCCTGCGGGCTCTGCAACAGGTCCTACACATCGGTACGCACCACAACCTCACTAACGGTGTAGCGCACGGCTCTGCACCCCGCAGTCCACCAGAAGAACCGCTGCTATTGTTACAGGAGCTTTGGAAAAAACATAACTTATCATTTTTGATAAAAAAAAGAGGATTCAGGCCACTGAAATGTTCTTTTTTTATCAGAATTCTGAGAATAAGATGAAAATTATGAGTCATAAATCATTTTCCCTGCTTCTGTAGATATCTACTATAAGAGATTTGTTGTCATTTTGAAACAAAAAAATTTTTTGCTTCTATTAATAGGTTTTTAAAGTAAAGAGGATGTTTTTTTAATGGGATGTCGATATTTGCAGAAAAAGACTCAATAGATCTAAGAATAATACCAGTAATAACTGGTACCTTTAGTCATTTGTAGAAAAGGTTATTTGGATCCATTTTTAAAAACCCAAATGGCCTCTTATGGCTCCAGAGCCGCAGGCTGCAGACCGCTGGTTTATAGTTTGAGGTAAAACATAAAAATTCTTTAATCTGGTATTTGTTACTTATTTTATTTAGTTCTTTTCGTGGATTTTAGGTTAAAATTACATCATTATAGGTTTGCTAAATCTTTTTTGTCTAAAGTTTTCTTACTGAATAAAGTTTCATCTTAGAGAAATCTCAGATGGATCAGAGTTCCTGAGTTATTCTAATGTAGGAAAGAAAACCAACTACCGGTAGTTTTATTTAAAAAACTTTTCTTTGTGTGTGTTTTTTAGGAGACGTATTTAATGAAACACATGAGGAAGCATAACCCCGACCCGCTAACGGTGGCTGCTACAGTAGCAGCTCAGCAGGCCCAGGGCCTCACACCGGGCGGGGGGCGGGGTCGAGGACGTGGTCGAGGCAGAGGAGGGGGGAGAGGAAGCCAGCTCCAGAACCAGAACAACCCAAACACCAACCAGAGCCCCAACCCCGGACCCCCAGGCAGCTACCAGCAGGCCCAGCAACCCTCGGAGGCCGTGGTTCAGTGTCCCTTTGATCTGCACCAGTACAAGACAGTGGCAGCAAGTGAGATCCAGTATAAACCAGTCACTGTGGGCGACCTGCCAGTGACCCATAAAGACCTGTGTCTAACCGTTTCCACGTCGGCCATCCAGGTGGAGCACATGAACTCGTAGGCCGCTCTGATTGGTCACAAATATCTGCCGTGTAAAAAGTTCAAACTCGTCATTCATCTTCTTAAAAATATAAACACGACAAACGGGGAAGGAGCTCCGTTATCTTCTGGTTTAGTCTTTGGAAAGGGATGGTTATGGAGTTTTAATGCAATTAGAATCCACGTCAGATTCCGTTTAGAGGATTAAAGCGTCGGGAACATCATTTTACTTTCTCACCACAGATGTTTTAAACGGTTGGGTTCATTTTTTAGGTTCCTCTCAGCAGAAACGCTGGTTTCAGACGCTTGAATCCTCGACGTTATTAAGTTTTCAGATGGTTCTGTGTTCAGAGTTCACTCTGGAGACACGAGCATCTCCTCAAACATCTCATTTTGGGCTTTTATGTAAATATTTTCACCTTCAGTAACATTTTAGTTGATTTTCAAACAGCTTAAATTCTGATGGTAAACCAGCAGTTCTGCTCTGAGGGATCGTCAGACGACAAAAACAGAAACGTTTACACACCTCTGCACAGAACGGTTTAATTCTGAGGACGTTCAACAGGAAATGGGACAGACGGAAGACTAAAGTTTCACAAAAACCTCTGAAATCATCTGAATGCTGAAGACGGAGAGCCTTGTTTCAGTGGCTTCTGGAAGTTTATCAGTCAGGACGGGAAAATGGTGAATCTGTCTGAACATCAAAAGATTCTTTCCACAAATCATGATCATCCTATTCACACCCATCTTTCCTGCAACGAGTGGAGGAATAATTTCCCTCTGAGCCCAAATTACTGATCAAAAGAGACGAAGCGGCTGAAGAATGTACTTTAATCTGCAGCAGAGCGAGGCAGAAACATGGAGGAGGAGGAGGAGTCCTACGAAAAGCACTTGATGAAGCTCGTACTTCATGCCTATGTTTGTCATAGTTTGTCTTTTTTTTATATATATATAAATATAAATCATATGTTTGTATTTTTCTACAACAGAGGAACGCGTGAACATGCAGAGAGAAAAGTGCATGAGTGACAGGAACAGGGAGGAGAATCCCAGCCACGTGTCCAGTTCCATTTCTATTCTTATTCCTCCTCCGGAGCGAGGAGAGCCCAGCTTGTTTGTGTCAGGGTGGCTGATGGGAAATAATGATTGTGTGATAAACGCGGCTGACAGGTACTGTTATCCACCTTTTTTATTTGAAAGAACTTTTCATACATATTATTACAACTTTTCATTTTAACTGTAGTGCAAATGTTATCCACAATATATCCACTCTGAGGCATTATGGTGTTGCAGTATGCTGTACATAAAATAGATAGAAGAGATTCTTTTTCATCTGTAAAAGGGAAGTTTTTGTCTTGTGTACAGAAAATATATGAAAAGAGAAAAAACCCCAACGTACGAGCACCAAGTCACGGGCGGCGCCCCGGTCGGGCGCTGCGGATGGTTGTCAAAAAGCTTCGAGGTTGTTTATTTAAATGTTTAAATTAAAAAAAATTGATTTCAACACAACCTCACATGATACTGACTGTAATCATGATTTAAGTGTTTTTTATAATTAGAAATAAACATTTTTGGGGCCCGTTGAAAAGACAGTTAAGGCTCAGTCTGTAACTTGCCACCATTACAGTTTTATAGCATAATAAGTTATAAACATTTGGAAAATAAGTGTCATCATTTGGAAAACCAAAGTTCTGAAACATCCCAACAATGTTGCTTTTTTACGGTGCTGTTTAAAGTGAACCACTGTGATCAGAAACCCATAAACACCCAGAAGAAACGATTAAACGGCGTTAAAGAAAGTGGCCTGGGACTCCGTGCAAGTCGTCCGATCTCAGTCAAAATGTCCACACAGCCAGCGGTCTTCATGTATAATCTACCTTGTTTTCTGCTGTGTCTTTATGAAAAAATAACCTAGCAACGCTCCTGGTAATCCACTTATTAACTGCCCTCATATGTTACACTCTTGCATATGCACAGTTAACCTCATCTTCCCTTTATGGCAAATAAAACATAAAACTGTTTATGTTGCAAAACCACCTCTGTCTGGTGTATTTCATTAAGTCCAGGCTGCTTGTTTCAGTCAAGATGTTTAACTATTGGAGGTCAGTAATGTATGGATTGTGCCTAATTTATTCTTGCATGTAGTCACAATGTCCTATTGAAGCAATTAACTGGAAAAGTCCTGCAGAAAATCACGTTTTTAAGCATCAAATAAGAAATTGACTAAATGTGTTGGATGAAATAATATTTGAACACGAAGCAACAACAAAAATCAACACCTGGTTAAATTTTCTGTATTTTTATCCTTAAATTAGGAAAATGAGCCAATTATTGTCTCCAGGGGTTACAAAACCTGGTTCTCCAGGGCCACCATCCAGCATTTTTAGTTGTTACTTTGCTCTAACATGGTTCATTGGTTGAATCACCTGTTCAGCAGCTCATCAGGCTCTGCAGGAGCCTGTTAATCACCCACTCAATGAAAAAATTTCAAGTAGAAAACCTCCTTTTCTCTGTTTAAAGACAATAGCTACAGATATTCTCGCTCTGAGCGAGTTCCCTGTTGCTAATGGAAAAAATACTGACGTGTTTTAATTTGAAAGAATTTACAGGAAGTGTTTACTAAGTATATCAAAGTGTATACATATTGTTTCTCCTCCCTATTCCTCTTTTTAAAATTAATATTCCCAAGAGGAAAAGGCAAATATTAGGATTTTTTCATCTTCAGTGAAATAAAGAGGCTAAAATGGTCTTTTCTAATTGTTTATGGTTTCTTAATTAGTGGGGCGCAGGGGCTGGGGGTGTGCGAGAGCCTGCACCATGCTTCTAACACCATACCCTCTGTCAGGAATTGTGATGTGACCTTTGACCCATCTCTCACTAGATTCTCATGTCAGTTCTCTGGTTTGCTCTTCCTTCTTCCATCTCAGGAACATTGCTAAGCTGAGTCCCATTCTGTCCCGCTCTGAACTTGAGATTGCAATCTACACCTTCATCTCCTCACGCTTAGAATACTGCAACTCGCTTTTCACTTGTCTTAGAAAAACCTCCCTGAACGGTTACAGGTGGTCCAGAATGCCTGTGCTCAGCTGCTGACCAAATCCTCCAAACACACCCACGTCACCCCGCTCCTCTTCCAGCTTCACTGGAAGCACCTCGTAATTTTTTTCTTGAGGGGTGTTATGTAAAAGATTCTTTCTTCTTCAAAATGCCATAGCGTTTTATTTTGAAAGAATTTTCAGGAAGCGTTTCTACTAACTATTGTAGCTTAATAATTGAAGCTCTCTCTTCTCTTTCTCATTGCGATCCATTTTCTCCTTAAAAAACCTTCCTAAGAGGAAAAAAAACATAAACATTAGGATTTTTTTCATGACTCATTGAGGTAAGGAGGTGAAAATATTTTCTAATTATTGGTTTAACAGAACCAGAATGTAGTTTCAGGTTGTCACCACTGGAGGGCACAATTTCCCTTCCTTGTTAATATGAAGACCATAAAAAAAACTGACTTTGCACTTTGACTCCACACAACCGTGGTGTACTGTTACATTAATAAGTTTTAATTGTGTGTGTAGAGATGTTCAGACTAGAAACGGGTCCATGTTGGATTGATTAATGCTGTCTGAATGTATTCTCTCTGAGTTAAGGGCATTAGGGAATGACTACATCACATTAAAAAGCACAGAAGCAAAGAAGAACAGTCAAAACTTACCAAAAACTAATCTTTGAGTTGATTTTGGTCAACTCAAGGGGATACAACTCAATATTTGTTAATATTATAGGTTTTGTATATTTATCTTTTCTGTTTTGATTAGTTTTGACTAACAAAATACTTCAGCAAAGGTTCTGACACGGCTGCATATCTTTATATGTTTCAGGTGAATTTTAACTCCTTGTTCGGTGGGAAACACCATTTTTTTGTGTGGCACCCATGTGATGGTAAATAATGCTAATGATTTTGTTTATAGATATTTTCATTTGCTAATTGTAATTTTATTTTTAGGTTGATATGGATGTGCAACACTAGTTGGGAGTGGGCAAGCTCATGGGCACATCAGGGTCTGTTCTTTTAATACAGTATGCTATTAAAGGCAACTTTTTCATATTTTTAAATCATGTTCTTGAGCCAGTATGTGCTAAAATGACCCTTTACAGGGTTAATGAAATGTCACTCAGACCCCCACTGCCCTCTGTGGCCAGAATACCGCACTTTCAACTTCAGATTGGCGGGCCGCCACCTGCTGAACTTAGTAAAAAGGAGCTGACATGTCTGGTGCTGCAGTCTGCTTCCAGCATGTTTCCTGCATGTTTTAGATCATGAACACAGCTGATTTGTTTGATTTAGTGATGAACCGCTCCTGTAGACACTAATGAAGGCTGAGGAGACATTTCAGCAGTTAGATTAAGGTGTTAAAAAGACAAACGCACAGCGAGGAGATCATTTTCACTTTTGGTTTCACATAGTATCCCTTTAAATAAGTCAATCATAAATTCATAAAAATCACTCAAAAATACAGTATAAATCAGGGGGGATCCATAAAAGCTGCACAAGGGTGCATATTGGGTTATGGTTAGGAGGTTTTTACCTAAGTCCACAAAAAAAAAGAAATGTACATCTTAATATCATGCTTTAATTCTTTTCAGATGAATGCAGCCTTCACGTGATTCACAATCAAGCCACTGGAAGACAAGTTCTTCTCTGAGCTGCACCACGTTTCAGACGAGCTCATACAGACGAGGTGACGGAACAAAAGATGGAGATTGTGTTGGCCGTCAGTGAATCAGTAAGTACAAATAACATTCATGAAGTTATGGCAATCCTTAATAAGGTTTATTGTTCATCAGCTGGCATAAGTACAAAACCGTGTTCTTCTAAAGTAAAATTATTATTTTATTTGTAGAACTTCATATGTCCTGTAGTTTAATAACCTGCAACACATTCTTGTTTCTGTAATTAAGATTCAGTGTGGGGTGACAAATAAGTTCAACTTTAACTCAGTTTTTCTTCCTTAAGGCTCCTAGTTGATAGTATCCCTGGTCAGATTTTACTTGCACCTCTTAACCTTTTTTAGCCCACTTGCGTCTTTTGGATGGAAATACTGTCATCAGTAGGATTTACATTATAAACCTTCCTTTTGGTATTAATAAGGACATAATGTTTATTTACCACAGTCTTCTCTTTCCCTTCTGCCCACTTATGGGTGAAAGGATGAGCTTAGTGCTCCCTCTGGTGGAGAAAATGAGTCACTGCAGCAGCAAAAATCAATAAATGCAGAGTGAATTTTTTTTACTTTTTTGAACGTTTGGCTTCATCTGGTGGCCATTTGAGATATTACACACACACTCACACTCACAAGTGGTTATCAACATGTTGTTGTTTTTGTCATTTAGAAAAACAGGATTTATATTTTATTCCAGGAACAAGTAAATTCATTTTTAAGTTTATTTTACTTGATTTTTTGTATTTGATCATATAAAAATAATTTTATTTAAATGTCACATAAACATATTTCTTTCTATGCTGAAAGCAAAAAAATCTCTCATGTTCATTTTTCTAATATGTGAATAAAAGCCGACATCTGAACACGTCTGTTCTTATTTGCTGATGCAGATTTTGTTGTGTGAGTTTTTTTAAGAAGCTGATTTTGCACGTGCAGCAGCCCCACTCTGGGCTGTCCAAAGCTCATCTTACCTGAGCAGAGCGAGCTAGCACCTGAACAAACAAAAGTCCTAGTCAAAAGATGAAAAGCATCGTGTCTATTAGTGACACATCACTGCAGCATCCATCTCCATAGCAACAGAAACCAATACTGACATCACTGCATCCTATAAGAAGTGTCTGCCTTCAGATGAGATACTGTTTTTATTCCTGTTTATTATGAGATGCTGTTTCCTTTTAGATGTTTGGAGCAAATCAAAACATTTCTGGGAAACGCTTCCTGTTTTCGTTATTATAAATCAGAAGCTTTTGTCGTGTTTAAAAACACTTTCAGGATGTTTTTGCACTTTTTGTGACAACAACAAATACGATAAAAGCTCTGATGGCAAAGAGCCAAAACAGCTGTAGCCACATTTCACCCTGAGTAGACTTTTAGGATCCATCTGTTGCTGATTCACAATCCCAAAACGCTCACCACTCCCCAATTTATAATATAAATAAGATAAGTCATGTATAGATATTTAAAATAACAATATTTTTGTTTCTAGGGTTTCATGTGTCAGAATCGAACATATTAGAGAGATTTTTTTACAATAAAGTTCATTTAGTTTAAATCTGTAGTTTATATTTAAGCAGAAAGTTTTATAAACGTTAGCAAAAAGCAAAAGGAGCTGTAGCTTTTATCTGATATATGCAAACAAAAAAAGTTCGATATCTGTACTAATATTAAGATACACTCAAGCAGAAAATGCTCACAGACACGCAGGACTAATAAAATATATATTATTAATAGATTGTGAGCCTTTTAAATGTTTAATATGATTCAGGACCTTGGAGAGCTCCAGCAGGTTAGAGAAGATCAGGACCATGGACAGCAGCGTCATAAGGACCCACTGAAGGAGTTTAGCTTAAAAACAACATTTTATCTTTATTTATCGCTGCTTGATGCTGAAAAAAGACTCCGAGGCCAGATTAAGAATCTATTAATGAAAAAAAGAGGAAGAAAGTGGGTAAAGTAGACCAGACTGATGTGGGATCAGATCTGAGACTAAGTACCTGTATGGAGTGCTAATTAAAACAATTAGAGGTAACTATATATATATTTAGATTTTAATCAAAATATGTTTTTTTAAATGTTTTACATTTACAACAATAAATATTTAGGTTTTTATTGAACATTTCAAGTATTAACAAACATACAGAATGCGTTGTACATAGAAAAATATATATACTTAAGAAATTCCACTGTATGTTAAACCCCAAAACCCACCCAACCCTCACCCTCCCACCACTACTGACTAGATTGATAACAACAACCCCCCCACACACACACTCAGACGACAATACCAGTGGGGACCCCAAATTAACAACAGAAAAATAAAGAAATAAAAATTTTAAATATGCACACTTGTGCAAATACCAATATTCAAGCTCCGTACCTGATTCCAGTTAGTGCAACTCTGTGTAAAGTATGAAAGGGTTCCAGGCAGCATTAAATAAATTAACAGACCCTTTAAAAGAGAATAGGTTTAACTATTTTTAAGAAATTTTATTTGCATATATTTAAGGTAACTTTAGAGTGGTGATTCTAAATACTGAATATCTTACTTTGTATGTTTGGATTAAGATTTTCTTGGCGTGAAAAGTCTATTTTCTTCAGTCATTTTGGATTAACAGGATCTTATGACTAAAATAAAATAAAAACAAGCATTGTTTTGAATAGCTATTTAAAAAACAAAGATAAAAAACTATTTATATGTGTTTTAAATTGAAATGCAGGCTCCTTAAAAATATAAAAACAGGTTTAAAATGAACAGAATAAAAGATTAAGCAGGAAGAAGCTGATGTCCTCTTTAGTGTAAACAGGGTCTCAGGATGGATGATTAGGTTTTGAATCTAAATATTGAGATTCAACTTCACATATTTAACTTTTTAATCTAAATATTAAAGTCGGGCTGTATTTATTTAGATTTAATACTAAATGTTTATTTATAAAACCGACATTTGAAGCTAAATATAGTACTTATTTTGTTATTTAATGTAATATAAGTTTATAATCAGCTCCCCATAGACTCAGCTGGGACTAAACTGCAGAGCAGCTTTTTTGGCTCTGAGCCAGGGGCTGAATTGACGCTTATTGCCGAAGTTTCCCGAACTGAGCCGAACTCAGCCTCCACACACCCGACATCCACCGAAATCTTCATCTTGTCCCGATCTTCCCCCGCGCTGAAGTCCGAGTCCTGCAGGCTGGGGGAGGTGGGGGAGGACGAGATCCACCAAACACAGAAATAAAGCGCCTCGCAGCCCCGCGGAGCTCCTCCCCGTCCTCTGATCACCAGAACCGCGGCTTTATAAAGGTAATTACCTTCATCTATTCATGGTTTTAGTTCACAGGCGCGGGTTTCTCCGCTCCACCTGGGAGGGAGTGGGTTAAATCTGCAGCGTTCCTTTGCTGCTTTTGGACTCATTTTGACGGAACCAAACGGTGCTGGTTTAGGGCGTGTAACCAGTGCGTGAGTCTTCACGCACGAATGGAGCAATTAGGACAAAAAACCGGAGGAAAACTTCCAATTATCACTAAAAATGTCAAAATTAAGAGTTAAAACCCGCTGCTCACTTCTCTTTAGTATAAATATGTTTAAAATTATTTAATTCGTGTCATTAAGAAGGGTTTAAACTGATGCATGGTTTATTTTTTCTCTAATCCGGGTTGAGGTAGGTTCCACATCCATGTTCGGGATATACCCGCTGAATGGGGGGGTTTCTGGTCCACCCTGCTGGAAACGTTACGCAATGCACTACGGCGCACATCAAAGCTGCTGACTAGTGGCTTATTTGTCACATCCAGACTCATTTAGAGCTGAATGATGAACGAGTCAAAAATTAACGTCCTGGAGCAAATGAACTAACCCACTGACCAGTTTGTGGGTTAATTAGAGAAAAAAAATGTTAAATCAGATTTTATAGAGTCAAATTTGTTCCAAGCAGCTGATTTTGGCTCAATCTTCTGGAGTGTTCATCCAGCTGGTCTGAACATCAGCCAGAGAGAGAGAGAGCATGCTTCATCCCTGAGCATCAAAAATGCCACCTTGCATTCTTCATTCATGCCCGCCGCTCTTCCTCCCTGGCTCCCTCCATCCCTCATCTCTAATCCTGATTCATGCCGGTCACGACACACCCTGAGCTGCAGCTGCTCCTGCCTGTGTGCTTTGGAAGGAGGTGCAGGAATGGTGGTTTCTATTTTAGGACAGGCTGGTTTTTATGCTAAATGAAAAGATGAGAGAACGTCTGCATGGCCTTTGCTGTGCCGTCCAGAACTGCAGGGTTATAATTTTGTAGAATTGGGGCTAATCAGATTAGCCGCTCTGATCGAGAGCACTTAGTGTAAGAAGAAACCATGATGGAATGTGAGGGACTGGAGAGGATATTTAATATTAGAGCCGTATTACCTCAGCTTATCGACTAACCCTGTGTGTCAGAGCTGCGGTCCTCTGCAGGACCCGGGAGGATAATTAGCACCGAGGGGGAGAAGTGGGAGAATGAAGATGATAAGAGGAGGAAGGAAAGAAAGAGAGACAAAGGGAAGCAGAAAGATGAGCGCTGACACGGCAACAAGAGCAGGAAGTTCGGTCAGAGTGGAATGATGGGGTCAAACGGAAAGATGGAACCTCTTGACCTTTCATCATCAGGGAGGCTACTGGACGTCAGTCAGCTGTCTGGTGCAGATCAGCTGATCTAATCGCTTCCATCAGGGGACAGGAGAATGTCCCCCGCTTAGAAACAGAGTATAGGAGGGATGTCCCAGCCTGGAGTCTTTAGGGGGGACGTCCCAGCCTGGAGTCTTTAGGGGGGATGTCCCAGCCTGGAGTCTTTAGGGGGGACGTCCCAGCCTGGAGTCTTTAGGGGGGACGTCCCAGCCTGGAGTCTTTAGGGGGGACGTCCCAGCCTGGAGTCTTTAGGGGGGACGTCCCAGCCTGGAGTCTTTAGGAGGGACGTCCCAGCCTTAGGGGGGGACGACCCAGCCTGGAGTCTTTAGTGGGGACGTCCCAGCCTGGAGTCTTTAGGAGGGACGTCCAAGCCTTAGGGGGGGACGACCCAGCCTGGAGTCTTTAGTGGGGACGTCCCAGCCTGGAGTCTTTAGGAGGGATGTCCCAGCCTGGAGCCTTAGGAGGGACGTCCCAGCCTGGAGCCTTAGGAGGGACGTCCCAGCCTGGAGTCTTTAGGGGGGACGTCCCATCCTGATTAATCTGCATGTTTTCATGTATAATTTGAATATTTTTGTGAAACCTGTGAGGTGTGAAAACAGCCTAGAATTAACAAGCTTTTGTATCTGTGTCATTAATAACTAGGAGACCCACGGGACACAACAAGGAGCACGATAAAAAAACCTCAGAAGGATCTGGGGTGATTGCTGAGTGGAGACAGGTGAGCTGAAAAAGAGTTTAGTTTAAATTCTCTAACCAGACTTTTATTGAATCAGATGTTTGTTGTTGTCCATGTGAACTTCCTCTTGTTTTCTCATCAGCTGTAACGCTTCTCCTCTGTTTACAACTCAAACTTGTTATTTATGCATCTTCTCCTCCTCAGCATCTCCAGCTAATGGCTCCTTCATGCATTAATGTAAAAATGTGGTCAGTTCCACTTAACGGGGCAGCCATCCGCTTCGTCTCATCAGTAAAACAAACAGAATCTACGTTTGTTGTTAGCCTGAGAAATATGTGACTGTTTATATCAGTGGTGAGCTGGAGAGTGTTGCATCATCAACCACGATGCATGCCGGGATGCCGGTCGCTGTTTATGCTACTTTTAAAAAAATCTTTATTAACAACTTTCAAACAAACAATTATTTGACTAAATGTTCATTACTGTCTACATTAAATCTTAGTCTAAAACAATCAGAGCAAGAATAAATATCATTAATTGTCTTAAAATGAACTTCTTTCATTTGAAAATACATGTTTTCAGAAAAGGCACTTGAGCCATTGCTCCACCTTCTCAAAAGTCCCACACAGCAATGGATTGTGGGTAATACCCTTGCCTGAAGTCCGCATCGATGCAGACGTGGGCAAAGTGCGAATCAAAGGTGCAAAAGGGGCGTGGTCACCTTCCGCACTTGAGAATCAGGACACCCTACGCACTCACACCCCTGGCTGGGAACGCGCAGTTGAAGGACGCGAGGGTGCAAGTGCGAGTATTGGGACTGGGCCTTTCTATCCAGCATGTTTTAGTTGTTTCTCTGCTCCAGCACACCTGATTCATGGTGGAATCACCAGTTCAGCAGCAGCCTGTTATTCATAAAATCAGGTGTGATGAAGCAGAGGAACCATGGTGGATGACCAGGGTTAGATTCTTTCACCTTAAATATTTGAATTTTTTAAAACGTGAAGATCTTAAAAGTGGGATCACTGTCACCGCTGACATAGAAGAACACTTTTGTATAAATTACAATTAAAAGATCTTTGAAGCCTTTCCAGCTTTTTAAAACAACCTTTTTACATTTTATCATTTAAAAGCAGCTTTTAGTGTAAGTTATGGATAGACTGACGTGACATTTTGATTCTGCATCTATATTTTATTGTCTGAGGACAACAAAATTTGATTTTTTAAAATTACTCTCAGATTCTCTGATCATTATCAGATTTTATTCTACATTTTTTAGTCATTTGCACTAAATAAATATAAAAAATACCATTTATTCAGTGTTTTGCATCATTGTGAGTCCTTATTGAATTATTTTTTGTCATTGCAACTCATCTCTCTATTTGAAAAGCTTCTGTCCTGCAACTCCTCACTCTAAAACACTTAATAATAAAAATAAATCTACTGAATCTGCAGATTTTCTTGCCAAATAATCGTCAGTGCAAATTAAAAGTGACATGAATGCTTCAACTGCACAAAACCCTTTAGAAATAAACCAGTATAACGATGAACATATCTGTTTTTGAAAGCACTTTTAAGCCATAATGAAGCTAAAAATAAAATTTTTTTGTCTGCAGGTTTGGTTTTTGCAGAGAAAAGCAAATCAAGATGAAAGTAATTGGAGCTGCAGTCCTTAGCGCCGTGTTCTGCACCGGTAAGCACAAACAGAATCCGTCATTTGGGACAAAGTTCTCATAAACGAATGTTAGAAAGAGACTTTCTCCAGAAGCAGAGGTAATGACTTGTATAAAACCCACCAGTGGAGCTAATTCATGTTGTTATTTAGTTCATTTCCTCTTGTTTCCTTTGTTCTGAGTTAATTAACATTTCAAATGTTTTTATACTTTCTCTTTTCTCCACAGTCGTGTCGGCATCGCCACACGGTAAATCTGATCCTTCTGTTGGATGATTCTGGATGAAAAGAGGTTATTGTTTTAGGAATTAACAGATTTTTGTTTTTGTCAGTAAAAACAGAAAGCAGGACGGCCTTCTTCGGCGAGGACGTCCACATCGAGGTCTCGTCTGAGTCGGAGGTCGTGTTCAAACCCAGAACCAACCGGTCCTACGAGGTTCCTCTGCTGCGGGCAGGAACGCTGGTGAACCAGTCCAAAGCCGAGCTGAACTCTCTGGGTGACCTGGTGCTGAAGGATGTCCAGGAGGAGGACGAAGGCGTCTACATCATCAGAGACAACAAGAACTCCAGCAGACAGCTGGTCCTCATGGTCAGGGGTACGACTCCCGCTGCTGAGTCCAGTAATCTGTAAAACAACCAATAATGTTTAGGTTTCCTTCAACCTGGAAATAGAATAAAACAATATGATGCATTCAGGGACACTCCAGTTAATCAGAAATGTCATCATTCTTTGGTGTTTTCAGGAAAACGTCAATTTTAATTTTCTGGATGTGAGAAAAGATGATTTCTGCAGAACTTCTGTACACAAAATGTTTCCAAACATAACCTTAAAAACACAGAACACTCTTTATTCAGCACCGAATAATTCACTGATTTTTACTAAGTTTGAGTTTTTTCTTGAGCAGACTGCGCTTTGGAGCAGGTGGTAAAATACGGAGAAACCTACATCATCCACCTGACCCACGTAGAAGGTCCCATCACGCTGGAGTTCAGGTGAGTTTGACACAAAACTCTAAACGACGCAGCAGCTTTATTTTAGCTCAGAAATCAGCATTTAGAGATCAAACAGACCTTTATGTTACTCCACACCTCCTCTCTCTTGTCATGTTTTGGTTTGAAGGCCCAGTCTGGTCAAAGTCAACCAGACCGTCATTCAGCAGACATCAGAACCTCCTCCTGTGGTGCTGTACAACCAGACGGCGGTTCTGGGGGAAGACTACGTGGGCCGTCTCAGTGTGTCGGAGAGGCAGGTGATGCTGCACTCGGTCAGAATGACGGATGAAGGAAGCTTCACGGTTCTGGACCGAAACGGTCACACCAAGATGAGGAACTGTCTGAACGTCCGAGGTGAGGAGAGCTACAGATTATTTCTCAGGTTTGATCTTAATCTCTGTGTTCTTCCCTTAAGGTAATCTCATCAGTAAAGTTCTGACTTAGTGTATAAAAACAGACGTGTGTAGCTTTATTTAGCTGTAAAACACGAGATTTAAGCATCCTGCAGAGATTCTAGATGGAATATAGTTGATTTATTTAGAGTTTCCAAGTTTCACAGCTATACTCATCATCATCACCATCATCATCACCACCACCATCATCATCACCACCATCATCATCATAACTCTGTGTTTATGTTTATCTCAGACCACCAGAACTTTCTTCGCCTCTCTTACGGAGAAAACCTGAGGATGAAACTCTTCCTTCACTACTCCAACCTGAACATCGTCTACAGACCCAAATCAGACAACCAGGACCGGGTCGTGGTGGATCAGGGGGTTCTGGTGGCGCCGCTGGACCCTCAGCTGGAGGGCCGGCTGACGGTGGACGGGTCAGAACTCAGCATGAAGAAGGTCCAAACTGGAGACATCGGAGTGTTCATGATCAAAGACCTGGCGGGATTCACCGTGGCGCACGTTCACATCAACGTAGAACGTAAGAAGTTAGTGATGATAGTTAGTGATGATAGTTAGTGATGATAGCGAGTGATGGTAGTTAGTGATGATTAAACTAGTTAGCTTCAGTTATGGTTAAAACCTCTAATGATCGTTAGTGAATTCAGCCAAACATCAACAAACATCTCAGGTAGATGGAGAAAAATACTACACTACCACTACTTATTAGTATTACTGCTACTACTAAATATACTAAAATACTAATACTAGTAATACTGCTACTACTACTAATATTCCTAATAATACTTCTAACATTACTAGTAGTATTTCTACTACAAATAAAATAATAAATAAATGGTGTTTCCTCCCTTTTTCCTTTGTTTAATAAATTCTCTTCACTGAGACAGGAACTAAAACGTGCTCTACCTTATAGTCAACTTGTTCTGTTAAATTATTTATTATTCAGTTATTTTATTGGGTCAGACCTACAAAATAATCACATTTACTAAAAAACAACAACTTTCTCTTCCGTTTAACTCTGGTTTTGAGCCGCCTCAGTGATGAAGAGTCGTTTTCACACCCAAACATGATGACGAATACAGAAGAAAAGTCAAACCTTCTGCATTTTTCCCTGATATGTTTCATTTCCAGGAAATTCAGGGATTGTATTATAGATTCCCTGTTTGCGTCGCTGCATCCTTGTTATTTAGTAACGTGATGCTCATCTGGAGTCAGAAACAACACAGGTATTAATATAAAGTATAATATTCCAGCTTTGGATGGATTTTTATGATAAAAAACAAGATTTATGTAACGATTATTACGTAACTCGCTCGTGTGTCGCTGTTATTTGCAGCGTGTTTATATCAGAATCCACTTTAGTGATTCAGAAGGTTTAAACAATGTGAGACGGCTTTGGGAGGAGTTGGAGACTAAATGGTAGACTGTTTTTGTGTAGAGTAGGGTTCTACAACCCCCCCAAGGCGCTTTACAACAAAAATCAAACAATCCAAGAATTCATTAGAACATTTTGTGACTAAATTCTCACAAACTGTTGCAGTTTCTCTGCAGCACATCGGATGTTCCACATGTTGCACATATGAACCAGTCGTGATTTAAACGGATTATTTGCATATTTTTCTGTCTCCAGCTCATCTCAGCCCAGTGAGATTCTGGTTTTCGTTGATGATCTTTCATCTAAACCTTTAAAGTCCAGCTGTTCGTTAACTTTATCATTAAAAACAAGTGTAAAACAGCAGAGAGGAGACAGAAACCTCATGTTTTTGCTACTTTTTCTGCAGCAACATTCTTGTATTTGCAGAAACCTCATTATTTTCTCCTGGTCTGTTATGTTCTCAGCCTACAAGCTGCCCCCCCTGGCCGTTGCCATCCTCTCCATGCTGAGCCTGCTTGCCTTCATGCTGCTGGTGTGCCTGCTGTCCTGTCTCTACACCATCCACAAAAGGAATGAGAAGAGCAAGAAGCTGATGCTCATCGCTCAGCAGGCCGGCAAGGGAGACGGCGAGGCTTTCAGACAGGTAACAACCAGCTGCTGCTTCCTCCTCCGTGCTCTGATATTTATTTTTACCTGAGATGGAGGAAAAAACCAGAGGCAGTGAGAAGCTCCAGAGTCCGGATTAGTGGCGCTCGTTATCCAGTGAGAGGGAAGAGCGTGACAGATTGACGGGATTAAAGGGCGGAGGAAGGTTCTGCTCCTGCTGAGATGGTCAGAATCCTGTGTGACAGAGTCGGTCCTGATGGAGCCAAATTTACCAAAGCATCACGACTGAAACGGGAAAGGTTATTTATAAAACCTCCTGCTGGTGAATGATGGGAAGTATTTTTCTCAGTTTTATTTGTCAGAATAAACACATTTAAGCATTAAACTATAAAATTTTATAGACTAATACCGCCCCCGGACTTAAAACAGCTAGATAGGTCTGAAGAAAATAAGGATAATTTGGTAATTTTAATGCTTTTTTCTGGTTAATGGCTTCCTGAACAGCCTCAGTTCAGAGAAATAACATTTACGTCCTTTAGAACCTGAGAGCACCTGACATAAAAAACTTCACTAAACAGAATAAAAATAAAATAGAGGCTGGATTTATTGGATTAACCTTATAAAGACCCTGCTTCTATTTTATGTATAAGAGTGGTGTTAAACATATTTTTAAGGGTTTATGGATGAATTTTAAGGGTTTTTGCTTCAACAAACAAGCTTCATAAAATACTTTTTTCATTTGTGCCATTAAATGTGTTTTATAATAAATAACTTCAAAAAGCTAAATTAGTTAATTTATTACTGTTATATTGTTATAAAATAAAACTGATTATTATAATAAAGGAACACTTGGCAGTCTTGGCTTGTTTTAGCACCCCCTAGTGTTCATTAGCGAAAGCAAAACTTATCTCCTCACTGTGCGTTCGTCTTTTTAACACCTTAATCTAACCGCTGAAACGTCTCCTCAGCCTTCATTAGTGTCTACAGGAGTGGTTCATCACTAAATCAAACAAATGAGCTGTGTTCATGATCTAAATTTAAAACATGCTGGAAGCAGACTGCAGCTCCAGGGACATCAGCTCCACTTTACTACTATAAGTCCAAAAGGGACCAGACCGGCTCTCTGAATTTGCAAGTGTGGTATTCTGGCCACAGAGGGCGGTGGGGGTCTGAGTGACATTTAAAGGGTCATTTTAGCACATAATGGCTCAAGAGCATGATTTACAAATATGAAAAAGTTGCAAAGTATGGCTTTAATGTTAGTCAATTAAGAAGTGGAAATGGAAGGGAGTCAGATGAGAGGTGAGCAGAACACAGCAGGATTTTGAGTCTTACTTATTGATATTCAGACATCTCTCCTCTGATTGGCTAACAGCAACATGACTCTACGACTGACTCTGTTTGCTCTGCAACGTTGATGTTTTATCTCCACAAATAACACAAGCCTGGAGGAGTTCTGCTGTGTGGTGGAGTTGCTAATGCTAACGGTTAGCTTCTACTAGCTGAGATGTTCTCTGCTGTTTCCTAGATGCTAAACCAACAACAGCCTTCCCTGTCATGGCCAAGATGAGTCCATGACTGCTAAATGTCAGTGTAGATCTGACTGCCTTTTCTAATCAGAGTGTTTCTATGTATATTTTTTTCAGCAGCTAATGCAGGTAATAGGAGTAGAAGACTATTTCCACATTCAGCCTGCACATGCAGCTCAGAGTGACTTATCACATTCAAAAATAAAAACGGTTTCTCAGTGAACTTGGTCTTTAAAAACCAGATTTTTAAATAATAACGCCCAAACCGAACTTTTTTCCACATGGTCTTAAGAGTATATACCCCAAATTTGAAGGCGATAGGTCAAACGGCTAAGGGGGCGTGACCGTCAATAGAACGTGTGCGAAAAACACAAAATCTGGAACCAAAATGGCCGACTTCCTGTGTGATATAGAGCATGGCTTCAAGAGACTTTTTTGTAGGTCCTGAGACACTACATCAGCGTGCAAAATTTTGTAATCCTCAAAGCATGGCTTGTGGCCAACATTTTTATTGTTCCTAGGGGCACTATTTCAAAAATTAGGCCACGCCCACCAGATTTTGACATCAACTTTTATTGGGGGTTGGACTAGGATTGCTCACTAAGTTTCGTGGCAATATCATGAAAATTGAGGTAATGACAGGCAAACGTAAGTGCACGGCATGACATGGAAAATTCGCCATGGCCCCAAAGCCCCGCCCAAATATTTGATCTAATTAGAGCTTAAAAAACAGGAAAAATTCATTTTAAACTTTGATTTTAAAAGTTAAAAGACTCCTACAGCTTTCATATAAAACTCTAGGATGTTTCACATTTTCAGGACTTTATCTTGACTCTTTTTTTATGAATGTTAAAAACAAACTGATTTCTAAAGCTTTCATTGTCACACAAGACAGCAAAGACGTTTTTACACAAAAACATGAATATCGTTTTGAAGCCTCCGGAAAGCAGCCCGTTTCTGCACAGAGAATCATGATTAGCTGACAAATTAAGATGCATTTATTCCTTCGTGACGAGTTTTCCGCCCACCAGGAAACGTCTGATTTCTACTTTGTTCGGCTGTTTTTTGACTGATTGTAATTTTGTGCAACTAATCAACATTCAGGGTCGATGTTTACTTTGTTAAATAATGACTCTCGAGCTACAAAAAGCCTTTTAACTGTCATTAACGTGTTTTTCTTTATTTAAATGTTAATTTTGAATAAAAGTAATTTGCTTTCCTTCTTGTTTAGGTTATTTATTCAGACTGATTCACTGATTTGGAGGGATTTATAAGAGCTGACCCTAATCAGTCTCAAGGAGGAGTAGGAATTATTCATGTATTAATCATTCTGGTGCAGAGAAGAGTTTTCTGCTGCAGGAGGACAAATTAATACAGAATTTATCATGAAAACTTGAGTAAATCGTTTTAAAATCTCCAAAATGCTACTTTTTCTTTTCTCAGGAGGTTTTTATTTAAGTTGGAGTGTCGTCTGAAGAGGAGCTCCCCTCCTTCCTCCGGCTCTTGTCACTCTGAATGTTTTTGTGAGAGTAATTGAATCTTCAGACGATTAAAAATCCTCCGGCGGCAGAATCGTCGCTCATCGTAAACAACAGCAGCAGCCAGAGAGAGCGCGTGTTGGCGGAGACGATTAGATTACTGCAGTAATGAAGCTCCGCATTATGAACTCACATTACTTATGCCACAACCAGCCTGAGATGCTGCTTTTTTATTCCATACGTCTGATTTTACACCTGAGAGCCTCCTACATCTGCTAGCAGGTTATAACAGCTTCTAATGACGTTTGTGATGTTTTATTTCTGATAAATCAGCTAATGCTTGTGTATTAGTATTGGCTATGATCTAGGAGTGGGCGATAGGGAAAAAAAATCATATCAAGATTTATTTTTTGCAAAATCATGATCTCACGATTTTATCACGTTTTCCATTTCGACAATTCATACATTTTGGAAGTTATTTACCAATAAAATAGATCAATTTAAAAGCATACCCCTTCACAGAAAATATGATCAAATATTTCAGTTTTAATTTAGGTAAGAAAAATAGCTAATTTGTTCAAACAAAAAAGCTTTTCATTTAAAAATCCATAATGGGTTCATATATTAGCTTTTAATATCTTTGGAGTAGCTTTAGAGGAAATGTTTATGCCACAGTTCCAGGGCTTAGTTTATTTATTTGTTTGAACAAATAAGTTCAGAAATGTTGGAGAATGGACCAAGTTCTGTTTAATAAAACATTTAAAAAAAAACATCCTAAACTTCCAATATCTAGCTAGCAAGAATGCATCGATTAGATTATTTTCCTCATCTCTACCGAGCACCCCAGCTAAACAAACCAACACGCTGCCTAAAGTTATGATTGGTTCATCGCTGTGTCTGTCGTGCCGACAGAAGCAGACTAGCAAATGGCGTGGAGAATCTGTTCTGGCCCCCTATGAAGCTACTGTGTAGCGCATTCATCCTGCTTTTTCAGCACGTCCTCATGTTTAGCTAGGAGCTCTTGATATGATTCCTTCTCCTCGGTCAGAGCTTTCTCAAACTCTGCCTCTTTACGTGTAAAACGTTCTTCTTGGGCTAAAAACGCTTCGCTCATCTGACCGTTGGCAGTCTCCAACTGAGTTTTCGTCTCTTCGTATTCAGAGATTTTCTTTTTGAGCTCCACTTCTATATTTCTTGCCGTGTCATATTTCTTTTTCATGTCTTCATATAAAAGCTTCAGTTTTTTTACAGCTCCCTTTAACTGAGGTTCAATGTCTTTTTTTGATTCGTCCTGTTGAGAACCATTTGAGGATTCCCAGGTTTCAGAATGAGCCTGGATTGTTTTTACAAGCTCCATCTCCAGATTTTCAGCTTTTAGGGTAGCTTCATTAACATCTTTCTCGTACTTTTCTTTGAGCTCCTGGTTACTAACAGTCATCTGTTCTATCTTTTTCTGAAACGCTGCCTCTTTACGTCTAAAACGTTCGTCTTGGGTTAAAAACGCTTCAGTCATCTGACTGTTGGCAGTCTCCAACTGATTTTTTGTCTTCATGTGAACCTGGATTTCTTTTTTGAGTTCTTTCTCTTGATTTTCTGCCATGTCGTGTTTATTTCTCAGTTCCTTATATGAGACCATCATATCTTCTAGAGCTTTATTTAAGGGCCTTTCCTTCTCTTTTAAAGAGTCCTTCTGTTTCTGGAGGACATCTTTCTCTTCTCTCAGTGTCTCAATCTGTTTTTGCATTGATTCCCTGGTTTCAGAATGAGCCCGGATTTCGTCTTGAACCTCAATCTCCCGACGTTCTGCTTGGAGTTTAACTGTAAGAATGTCATCATCGTGTTTTTCTTTCAGCTCCTTGTTAGACACGTTCAATTCGTCCAGAGCTTTCCTTAATTCTATCTCTTTTTGTTGAAATAGTTTGCTTTGGATGACAAAGTCATGGTTCATCTCAGTTTTGTAAGTCTCAAACTGAGTTTTTGTGACTTTGTGGCTCTGAATTTCTATTTTCAGTTCCTTTTCAGTGTCTTCGTGGCGCAGGACCTCCGTTTGAAGTTCTTTCTCAAAACGTTCAGCTTCTTGTGTTGCAGAACGGACATCAACCTCGTATATGCTTTGGAGATTCTGATATAAATCTTTCATCTCTGTAAAATCTGTTTGTAATTTTGCATATTTTTGTTTAAAAAGCTTTTGTTGAACATTAAACTGTTCACCCATTTGAGCTATCGCGTCTTCCAGGCCACAGGGTTTACTAACGTCCATGGGTTCATTTTCTGACATGTTAAAACTCTCTCTAAGTTCGTTGTTAGAAGCTTTCATATTTGCTAGAGTTTTGTTAAATTCTTCCTCTCTTTGTTTCAAAACGTTACATTCCTCTCTCATTTGAGTTATCGTATTTTCCTGGATATGAATTTGTCTTTTTAAGTCTGTTTGTAAATGTTCTGACATGTTCAAATTCTCTCTAAGTTCGTTGTTAGAAGCTTTTAAATCTCCTAGAGATTTCTTTAACTCTTCCTCTGTTTGTATCAAAACGTTTTGTTCCTGTCTCATCTGAGTTAGTGTATTTTCCTGGGTACGAATTTGTCTTTTTAAATCCACTTGCACATTTTCTGACGTGTTAAAACTGTCTCTAAGTTCGTCATTACAAGCCTTAAAATCTGATACCGTTTTCTTTAACTGTTCCTGTCTTTGTTTCAGAGCGTTGCGTTCCTCTCTCATCTGAGTAAAGGCCGCATCTTTTTCTGCCTCGAAACGTTTAACAAGGCTTTTTGCTTTTAATTTTAAATAAACCTCCTCACTTACTTTCTGGTCCAAATTTTCCACATTCTGGCTTGTGGTGGGAAACCTGTATTCACCAGTTAAACTATTCAGTTTATTTGAAGCCCAGGAAAACGGATACTTGGTATTTAAACTGTTGATATTTATCTGGTCCTCTCCAAAATTGCATTCTTGGTTCATTTCATGCGTGTTCTTTACGAATCCGTTGTCTTTTCTTACTGCAAGAAGAAAATTTTCACCTGTCTTTTTAAGGGTTTGGAATAAATATTCCATCTCTCGTGGCTTTTTACTAAACTCTAAATGAGTTCCTGGTTTAGTAAAAACAATTTAATCTCAGACGTCGGTAATGTCTGACACTTGCTGTGAACTGACCTATATACGGTTCTATGACATCACACCTGATGACATCACATGCCCCTTTGATCTTTAGCCCCGCCCTCAAAACTGGGCTTGGCACTGTTCCAAATGTATCTGCAGCAGCCTTAGTTTCAATTATTTATTTATTTAGACATCATGCATAAGAATTAAATAAGTAATGGCCTGCAGCCACTGTTGTTCTTCACTGGACAAACTGGTTTCTGTGGCCTGCCCCTAAAATTACCAGGCCAATGATTTTCTCCTTGAGTGTTTCAGGGGCAGCCATTGTTGTTCTGTACCGGATAAAACCACCTCACTATTAATATATTTGCTGTATCGATTATTAGAGCTCAAACAGGAGCGTGCACCCACACGAGACATCAAATTGTGCAACTTGATGAGATGTGAGTGCTATTACTTTTGTTGGTGTGTTGAGTTACCATGGCAACTATATATATATATATATATATATATATATATATATATATATATAAATCTCTCTCTCCCTATATATATATATATATTTATTTATTTATTTATATTTGTATATTGAATTAGCTGAACAACGGGTTTATTTTTATATTTTATTCACGCAGCAGCGAGGGAGAGAAAAGCAGGAAGGAATAAATAAATATTACAGGGACTATCACACCTGCATCATTGCTGCATTTAGTTCTCGATTTTTTTCTTCACTTATTTTAAATTCTGCATTCATATGAAATATTTGAACTTTTAATTTTATTTCAGTTTTAATTTTATTTATTTTATTTCAATTTTATCCTCATTCTGTTTATATATATATTTATATATATACATTTATATAAATATATACACATTTATATATATATATATACACACATTTATATATATACACACATTTATATATATATAAATATATATATGTATATATATAAATGTGTGTGTGTATATATAAAAATAAATGTGTGTATATATATATATAAATGTGTATATATTTATATAAATGTATATATATAAATATATATATAAACAGAATGAGGATAAAATTGAAATAAAAATAAATTAATTTAAATTAAAACTGAAATAAAATTTAAAGTTCAAATATTTCATATGAATGCAGAATTTAAAATAAGTGAAAAAAAAATCGAGAACTAAATGCAGCAATGATGCAGGTGTGATAGTGCCTGTAATATTTATTTATTCATTCCTGCTTTTCTCTCCCTCGCTGCTGCGTGAATAAAATATAAAAATAAACCTGTTGTTCAGCTGATTCAACACACATTTCTTCAGTGTTTTGTACTGTAGTATGAAGTACATTTTGAGGTAAAAATTGGTGTTTTTGTCTGATTTTATGTGAATCAGAAAGTCTGTGTACTGTGTGTCTTCCTGTGTTTCTCTCTTTGTTTTTTTTCCATCTCAAGGTTAAAAATAAACAAATTACAGTAAAATAATGTGACACTTTAGCCGGTATTTTAACATTGTAAATATTTTCAGTCGGGAACAAATTTACTTTACATCAGTGTCCCTAATTTTCATATTTACAGTCAAATTACAATAAGATATTTTTATATTGATTGTGTTTCCTGTTGTTAGCAGCTGATTTTAATGCTGATATTTCATCAAGGTACAGAATAAATAGCAAATAATGAAGAAATATCTTCAATAAGTTTATTTTTGCTGTTAAATAATGTATTTAATAAATATTAAGTTAAAATACACAGCAGGGAGAGTAAGTATTTGACACATCAGCATTTTTATCGGTAAGGATTTCTCTAAGTGGACTATTGACACAAATATTGCACCAGATGCTGCCATCAAGCCAAATATTGAATTCATACAAAGAAATCAGAAGATTTAAGTAAACAAGTTGAGTCATAATAAATAAAGTGAAATGACAGGGAATAAGTATTGAACACTTTATTTAATACTTTGTTGTAGAAAAGCGTTCTTTGGTGATTACAGCTTCTAGACGTCTCTTGTATGGAGAGACTAGTCGCCCATTGTTCCACACAAACGCCCTATTGATCTTGAAGGTTCATAGGGCCTCTTTTATGAACGTTGATCTTCAGTTCTCTCCATAGATGTTCTAAGGGATGTAGGTCAGGTGACTGACTGGGCCATTCAAGCTTGATTTTCTTTCTTTGAAACCAGTTCATTGTTTCCTTGTGTTTGTGATCATCTTGCTGAAATGTCCACCCTCTTCTTTTCATTTTCAGCTTTCTGGTAGATGGCAGCAGATTTTTATCCAGAATGTCCCAGAACATTTCTGCATTCATCCCACCTTTAATAATGTGAAGTCTGCCAGTATCCCTTGCTAAAAAGGCAGCCCCACACCATGATGCTTCCACCCCCAAACTTAACTGTTGGTATGGTGTTCTTGGGGTGGTGGGCAGTGCCATTTCTTCTCCAAACATGGTGTGTAGAATGACAGCCAAAAACTTCATTTTGGATTCATCTGACTATAGTCTCCCAGTGATCCACAGGCTTCTCCAAATGCTGCTTCACAAACTTTAACTGAGCCTCAATGTGCTTTTTGTTCAGCAGTGGAGTCTTGCGTGATGAGCGTGCATGGATGCCATGGCGCTTCAGTGCATTGCTTATAGTTCTCTTTGAACCAACAGTACCTGCTGATGCAAGGTCTTCCTGAAGTTCTGCCCGAGTGGTTCTAGGCTTTTGGAGAACTCTCCTGATTATTCTTTGGACTCCTCAGACAGGAATCTTACGTGGAACACCTGATTGTGGCCAGTTTATGATGAACTGATGCTCTTTCCATTTCCAGATAATGGCCCCCACAATGCTCACAAGAACATTCAGCATTCTGGAAGTCCTCCTAACCATTCCCATCAGAATGCTCTTCAACGATAAGATCATGAAGATCTTGGGAGAGTTCTTCCTGTGTGCCTCCTGGGTAATGAGAAGCCTTTATAGGCCATCAATCAGGACTAAAGCAGCAGATATCAATTAGTACTGATAGGGGCGGGGTTTCTCTCTTTATACTGACAGATTTCAGGTGATCTCCTGGCTTTCTATGCCATTTTGCACCTTGTTATCTTCATGTGTTTTCCCTTGTGTCTTTTCACTTTCTTCCACATAACTCAGTTTATGGACTTAAAGTAGTGCTCCGGATTATTTCTTTTATCTGATGGCACCATCTAGTGGCTGATAAGCATATCACACCAAGACGCCGTTGCATAGAATTTTTAAGATGGCGACTGCACGTTTCTTGTTTATGAATGTATTTCTGTAGCTGACAAACAGAGCTAAAACACGTTGTTTTACAAGTATTATTCTCATGTGACAGCTCATGTGATAGGACGTCAGCGACCAATCAGGACCTTCATAGATTTCCCACACACCGTAGTCCAGTGGATCGCAGTCTAGACTTTGCAGTGGTCCTTTATTAGGAACCACATCCTCTATAGGGGGATGTTGTTTTTCAGTTTTTATGGGATGGTGCTTCTTGATGGATTCAATTTAATAATCAAGATGCAAATGGTGAAGGTCAAAGAGAAGTCAGTGATGATATTAAAGAGTTTTCAAGATAGCTGGTGTTAAAGCCCCACCCCTTTTCTGTCTTTAGAAAGTTCAGCATAGTGGTGATATTGGATATTTATTATGTTCTTAGTAAAACAATTGTTTATTTTGGGTTGTTCTCTTGCTCTGTTGCCCAGTTTCCGCAAAAGATACAGGAAGATATTCAGGCCTTAACCATGATCCTGTCACCACCGTGCTTCATTGTTGGGTTCCTCTACTAAAATGCAGTTTTCCTAAACCAAACCCACTTCGTGATTAGTTTTGACACCTTTGTATGAAGTGATATGCATCAACTTAAATAATTTCTAATAGAAAATCTTCTAATTTCAC
Organism: Aphyosemion australe; assembly: GCA_006937985.1. Lineage (NCBI taxonomy): Eukaryota > Metazoa > Chordata > Actinopteri > Cyprinodontiformes > Nothobranchiidae > Aphyosemion > Aphyosemion australe. Next base: position 722,274 of record SSNS01000138.1, read on the forward strand.
GTTTGAATTATCTTAGAAGTTTATATATCTGGATGTGTAATGTTGGATACAATAAAATAATCAGTTATAATCACGGTGTATGTAAGAGCGTCCGAGGTAGTGAGGTACTTCTCAGAAATCTCTCTTCTCCAGTGGTGTAAATAAAACATATCTTTTTTTAGTTTTGAGTAAAATGTTAGACTGCAGTGGGTTAAAGGTTAACACATGTTAATATTTGTGTGTGCGTGTGTGTGTGTGTGTGTGTGTGTAGGTGGTGCACGAGGCTTACAGCAGGTTCACTGAGGAGTCTCTGATGCAGTCGATAAGTGAGAAACCTTCAGAGTGCACGGAGGTCACCATCAAGGTAACGGCTGATTAAAGACCAAGTTCACTGAGAAACTGTTCTTTACTGTTTTTTTTTCTTGTTTTTTCTTATTTTATCTTCTTCTAATTACCTTTTGAGTGATGGTGGTGCTGTGACAAGTGAATTTCCCCACTGTGGGATCAATAAAGTCTATTCTATTCTATTCTACTTGTTAATGTTGAAATATGATCGGTCACTCTGAGTTTAACATTCATGCTAAATATGAAAATAGTCTTCTACCCCTGTTTCCTGCATTAGCCGCCGATAGAAAATACGAGGAAACGCTCGGATTAGAAAAGCCAGTCAGATCTACACCACATTGTCAGCACTTAGCATTCATGGACTCACCCATCTTGGCTCACGACAGGGAATGCTGTTGTTGATTAACCCCTCCTTTCCACTAGACACGTAATTTGTGGCGAAACGGCCATGAAACATACTTTGTGGCAATTAGCCACCCTTACCCTTCTTTCCACCACGTGAGGCGTCACATTTTGGACGCGTCCCAGAAGCATAAGGATGTGTTGTGTACATTTCTAGTCTATTTTTTATGCACTACGCTTCCAAAACATGTCAAACTCTGCAGTTCAGATCGGACCAGACAGGAAGTCAAACACAAAAAGAGTGTAAAAACTTGGAAATTTTCAAAATAAAAGTCACGTGCAGGTTTCCAGCTGCTTAACTAGTGAAAAATGTACATAATTTCCTGTGAAACCTCCGAAACGGAGATAAACTGAATAAAAAATTAACCACAGACCTTTTTGGATACATGCAGCCATCTTTCTTCTTGCCTGTTATCATGTGAACTTCCGAAATCATGGGTGGTGTTGCAATTCTCTTGTGATTTTGTGACCTTGCGGGACTAGGTGCAGGAAAAGCTTCGCTCCTTTTGCGTCTGAAATGCCTCCAGTTGGAAGGGAGCTTGCGGGTAGAACGACTTACGTTACACACCGCTCACATGTCTGGTGGAACGGAGGGGTTAGCGTTCAGGAGAGAGCAGAGCACTTCTCAGCTAGTAGAAGCTAACCGTTAGCATTAGCAACTCCACAACATGGCAGTACTCCTTCAGGATTGTGTTATTTATGGAGATAAAACATTAGCGTTGGAAACGAAACAGAATCAGTGGTAGCGTCGTGTTGCTGTTAGCCAATCAGAGGTGAGATTTCTAAATATCAGGAAATAAGACTCCAAATCCTTCTGTGAGCTGATCCCTCTGCTCCAGCTAACTTCTACTTCCTGAAACAGGAGCGCCAGAGCTTTTTTTCCAGAGATCGACTCACAAGGCATTCATTTATACTAGACCAACCAGTTTAGTGGCCCATACCAAAACTTTAAAAATGGGTCCCAATGCCTTTCTGCTTGACACTCAGCATTAAGGGGTTTGATTGGGGGGTTAAACCACCAAATGGTTCCAGAGAGCAGCCGCGTCTGCAGCTCACAGCTCCCCACGGGGATGGGTCAAATGCAGAGAAATAATTTCACCAGTGTATGACGACTAATGGGACTTTTACTTTAATTTTAGAGACACTGCAAATGTATTGAAAACACAAGTGAACTTGGTCTTTAACCTCATTCACACAAGAAGCTTATATTTTATATAAAGGGTGGAGTTAAGAAGGCAAACATTTTCTAATGAATGATAGGTTCTAGCTAGGTTCTTTAGTATATAGATTAGTTTCAGTTCTCCAGATTGTGTTTTACTTCATGTAAAGCTCTAATTTATTTTTACCCATTTTCACTTTTATTTTGAAAAGCCAATTGGATTTTAATATTCTAAATGTCCTTCTGCCTTTCTTTTGTCTCACCGCCAAATAAAAAAGTAAAATGATTAATTAAGCCCAGATAAAATCTAGATTTTGGTTTGGCTGTAGGTCGTAAAGAACTTCATCTTCGTCGTTCATGAAGCTAAGGACATAATAAAAAAAGAGACTGATGGGGTTTTTGCAAACTACTGCTGCAAACATTAAAGTTTTTTAAATCTTTTATTTAACCCAGAGGTGTCCAAATTATCAACACTAGGGCCAAATTTACCAAAGTAAAAGTCTTCACTGGTCACAAAAAGGTGATATTTTTATTTGTCGTCACGCAAATAAGAAACGATTGCACGGTAGGAGACTGAAGAAAAGGTTCTCAGTCAACAAATTACCATAATAAGCTTTCAACATCCTCACTAAAAAAGAAGAAATGAAACCATTTTTTTCCAGTATTTTCTTATTTGTTCAGGTCATGTCATTTATGGTGATAATATTCAACTTTCTATCCAAGCATACTCATGTTTTAGAGATTATTTTGTTTATTATAATCATTTTTATTCTCCGTTAAACTCTTTGGAGTTTGAATAAGATAAAGAGTAAAAGTTATGTTCCCTGTGATCCATTTTGGCCCTAAAAGTACAATTCCTATCATGAGCAGAAACGTAAAGTCCTGGTCTTCATGATGGGAACAAGCTGATGCAGAATTTCGTCCCAAACCTGATTTACAAAATGGCTTCAAGTTCTCAGAGAAGCTTCTTCCTGAATGACATCAATTAAAAGCCGATATTAAGACAGAAGTGCCATTAATCATCCCGGAGATGACTCAGCAGGAACTACCTGTGGTTTATTGCCACCAAAGAGCCGAGTGTAATTAAAAAGCAATCAACCATCATTGCTGCTCTCAGCAGAGGAGTGGATTAAAGTTTAGCAGAAAGACCTTTTGTCAAACTGAAAGAGCAGCGAGGAGAGGGAAGCGGTCAAGGTTCAAGGGAGCGCTTTGAGCCGACTGATTAGAGTCACGGCACGCCAGCTCTGAAGATCGGAACCAAACTACAGTTGCTGTTTTAGAGTCGAGACTTCAATTATCAAACGAGGCTTAGCTTGATGAGCAGAAATTGACTGGAATTTTTCAAGGATTTAAATATCGTTGGATTCTACGTTCAGTTAGTCAGTTCAGTTTCCTTATAAATCATCAAATAAGCACATAAAATGAGATTATGTCTTTCTAAGTGACCTAAACTGATTTGACTAAATGCAGTTGTTAAATCTTGTTTTTTCCAACTGCGCCGCCTCATGCGCCTAAAACCCGTACTGAAACGTCCTCATCTGGAAACTGTGATACACGCTTTTATTACTTCCCGTCTGGACTATGCAAACTCACTACTCATTGGTGCTCCTGTTTCAGCGCTGAAACGGCTGCAGACTGTGCAAAATGCAGCAGCTAGGTTCCTTACCAACACAAATAGACGCTGTCACATTACCCCGGTTTTAGCACGTCTACACTGGCTGCCTGTGACTTTCAGGATTCGTTTTAAGATTTTATTATTTGCTTACAAGGCATTAAATGGCCTAGCACCACCTTACCTGTCACAGCTCCTTACACCCTACGTGCCGGCGCGTTCCCTGAGATCAGCTGACCGCTTACTACTCTGCATTCCAAAAATGAAGTATAAGACAAGAGGAGAGCGGGCTTTTGTGTATGCCGCTCCTCACTTTTGGAATGCTCTCCCTCTCACCGTACGAGAGTCCTCAACGGTCTCGGTCTTTAAGTCTAGACTGAAGACTCACTTTTATGATTTGGCCTTTGGATAAAGGACCTCTTTTACATTTGGTTTTATTGTTTTGATGTAGTTTTTATTGTCAGGACTGTTCCTGTTTTTGGAGCGCTAGTTTTTTATACTTTTTACTGCTTTTACTAGTCCTTTGGTTGATTTGACCATTTTTTATTGAATTACTGTGTGTGTCTGGTTTCTGCCTTTTATTGCTTATTTGGGTATCATGCTATTGCAAGTGTTTATTTCAACTTGTTTTTCAACTGTAAGGCGCTTTGTTCAGCTCTCATGCTGTGTTTTAATGCGCCAAACAAATAAACTGGTATGGTATGGTATGGTATGACTTCTACAAAATCAGATAAAAATGTCATCCAGCACTTTGTGACGGAATATTCTTGCTTTTTGACCTTGCGTTGGCGAAGGCAGCAGGCTTTGTTCACATACTTGCTGCTGCACGGTACTACACTGCTTGTAGTACTGGAGTGTTCCACTAGGGGGCAAACTAGAGTACTCAGACTGGATAGAGAGCCGGGTTTGTGGGTACAACCAAAACAAATATGGCATCAATAGAATAGATCAGTAACTGGTTAATTTTGAGATCACGACAGAAAAAAAGACAGCAGTGGTATCGTAGATAGTATGAAAGACCTCTAAACCAGAGACAGAGTCACCATGGAGAGTGTGTCTTGCTTGTTTTGTCAACTCCACCTGCTGGTTACTCGTATATTACAGCTTTCAGATATGTCGCCTTCATTTCTGGGGATGCACACAAACGACGCTTCAAATCAACATAAGTTATGCGTCGTTAAACTACAATTATATTCCAAGCCTAAAGGTCGTCTTTGTTACCTCCATTTTATGAGAAAATGTCACCTTTTTCCAAAAAACTGACAAAACCCCAATGAACTCAACCCTCAAAAGCCCCAGTCAGCTCTGATTGGTCAGCTAAACTGGCACTGCCCACTATTTCTCATTAGTTGAAACTGGACACAGTCATTGCCCCCTACTGACTGGTTCCTGTACATGTTTCAAGCTCTGCCCCCTATAGGACCTTTTCTTCCCTAAAACTGCAATAGCGAATTAGCAAAACAAGCTAGCTTTTAAACACAAACACGGCCACAGAATTCTCACCCCTGCCGTCGACTATCATCCCTAGGCCACATCCGCCTGATATGGGAACCCGCATTGCCAGAGAAAACGAGATAGCGCTAAACACCAGTCACCGTTTTCTACTTACAAATGTCTTTTGTTGTCCATGACTTCAAATGGTGTTTTTCTTTTTGGGACTCTGTTAGTTTGTCCTAAAGTTGAAGTGGTAGCAGCCGAAATTCGTTATTGGCGGAAGATTTTAGACAAAGGCGAGAGAACACCCCTTCATTTTTTTTCTCTATAGTATATTTATAGCTATACTATGTTGGAACGCTGTTAAGAGATGTGAAAAAATGTTTTAAGGTAACTGGTTTAGCAAATTTCCTGTTGTAACTTTAAAAATGTGAACATGGGCATTTCAGGGACAGGGTATTTCACAGATTGTTTTCCTCAAAATGGGCGGAGCCACTTGAAAGAGAAGGAGAGTTTCTCCTGTTGTTGCCAAGACTGGCCACGCCACCCCCTAAGAGGCTCTGATTGGTCGATCCTAGTGACCTGATTCAGCATCGTCTATCATTCCTCATCAGTTCTTTTGAAACTTTTTTAAAATATTTATACCGTAGAACATCTGAAACACGTTTGATTTGTGTTTATTTTGAGAAAAATACTAACGCAAAGATGAAATATGGCAACATTTACAGATTTAAATGTAAGAAATTTGATTTTGTGAGGACTTAAAATTCAAATAGCTTCTATTTTATGAACTGCTTGACTTCAGTGATACATTATTGATATTTGGTTGTTTTTAGATTTTCTCCCAATATGAATGTTAAATTACAGCTCATTTATTCTAACTGTATTCATTATTCAGCACAGTTCCTGTCTCTTTTAACACATTCAGCCTTTTCATCTGATTTATATTTATGACTTTTATGTTGAGCCTGTGTTAAACGGAACCCGTTGGCTGCAGAGGAGAACATCTATAAATATAAACCCAGAAACGTGCATGAATAATTCAGACTGCTGCTTTTTATGACCTTTATTTTGTTGCTTCCATTCATTCAACATACTTCCATTCTCCTTTCAATCTTCTCCACATTTTTCCAGCATTAGCTTCCGAGGTAAATTTCTCCTCTGTCTCTTCCTTTCCTGCAGGGTCTTGAAGTGTCAAAACCAGGCCGATACCAGGCTCTCCCTTCAGACAACTTCCTGGAAATGAGCGACTCCGGAGTGGAGTTTTCCCACTCCGGCCACCCACTGGACAGTGATACTGAAGGTGTGATGACCTACGCCTCCCACAAGCCCCTTCTGAATGCCGCCTCCCCTCCAGCCATAACGGAAGGACCTCACTCCGACAGCCTGGAAGCCACAGCGGTTCCTGACGGGGACCTGAGCGCCATCCGAACCCCTGACTCTGTCATGAGCGCCAGTCCTGCATCCAATCCCCGCTCAGCTGCCGCCGCCACTCCTGATGGGAGCCTGCATAGCACTGCATCGCCGGCCACTGCCTCCAGGGGCACCGCTGAGTCTGATTCAGCCCAGACAGAGGGCCGAGCTGAGGGCGGCGACGGTCTGATGGCATAGCCGGCTCGGAGCAGCCGACGGGAAGCACCAGGGTGTAATGTTTGGCTCACATCACTTTAAACATCCAAGTGGCGGAAATCCTTAAATCTAAACACGGAAAAGTCAAAACATCACAGACAAAAATGCCGAGGTTGGATGTAGATGTAGCCTTAAAAAAAGCGCACAACGTAGAGTTGAATACACTTTGCAGAGAAAAGTGCAAAAGAACAAAGTCACCGTTCACCAAAAGAGCAAAAATCCTGCATCTAAGTGCATGAATTAAACATAAGGAAGATAGATCAGATCTAGAGAACAAAACTGATGTTAGAGTAGACTGCATGCAAACATAAACAGGACAAATTATATTAGAACACAAAAGAATCACTTCAGTCACATCTAATAGTTTGAATTCCTGTCAAATGTTGTAAAAAGAGATTCAATTAAAAAGGTTGGAGGGTACGACAGTCAGAATGCAGGAAAGAATCTGCAAAAAAACAAAGAAAAGAGCATCTCGCCTTCAGGGTGCAGCTCCGCGGTTTTCCTCTGACGCCACTTTTGTCTGCTCGCTCAGACAAACCTTCAATGATTGCATTTCAGTCCGCCCCCACTCGCTCTGTTATTAACAGTACAAGCATGTCAGAAAACATCCCACATCTCACACAGAATTGCTTGTTTCAGCGTTGGCTCGCTGAGAAGTGCTACTCCAGGTGTTATTGCTCAGAAACCAGATCAGCAGCTCTGAGCAGCACCAACCCTCTGCTGGTTTTTCCCTTTTTCATATTCGACATGTCAAACCTGCCACGTTTGAAGGGTTCCTGTGAGGAAACCTGTCGAAACGACCGCTTCATCTCACTCAGACGAACGGAGAGAACCAGAAAACTCCCCATGAACAACAGCAAACGGCATCCGCATCTGTTTTTGTTACGATTCACTCAGTCGGAAGAAAATAAAGATTCAAAGAACCAACGTGACATTCGTGGGACTTATGGAGCTGCTCTCGAGAACATAATTGGATTTCCAGTCGTTTAGCAGACGGACTAAATCATGGACATCGTTGAGTGAAGAGCGCTGATAAAAGAGATGGAAGGAAAAGAAATAGGGGGGGGGGCTCTTCAGGGAACAGATAAATGACATGCATGATTCATATCTTGTTTATATCTCAACCCCAAAATCCATCTCGCAGCTTTTTGTTGCCCAAAGTGAAGCGAGTGTGTGTGATAGTAATCATCTCCAACAGAATAAGTGGTTGTCAAAGACTTTAGTGTGTGGAAGAGAAAACGGTGGAGTTTCATACGACAGTTTTAGATATGAGTCAGTCTGGGACCATTAAACAGGAAATAAGAGGAGAAAAACCTTTTTAAAGGCAGAAATAGGGTTAAAATTAACAGCAATTACGCAAAAATATGATCCCAAGTGTCCTAAATCTAAACATAACTGTTATTCATGACAGTACGGGAAATTATGGGATCAAGTTTTTCTTTAAAAGTGGACTGGCGATGACGAGGCTTATTTTTTCTAAAGAGAACAGCTGCTTATTGAACCAATTTATCCATTTTTGGCCCATAAATAAAATAATTTAAGCATCATAAACATTAGTTCAAATTAGAATAAAGATCTGAACCAATTAATGATGCTTCAAAGACTCCACAGGCCACTAGGGATGACATCACCAAGGCAATGGCCTTAATTAAAGCCCACAGACCATAAACGCACTGATTAGAGCAGCGTAGCTCTAGAGAACTTCCTTTAAACGCCTGCTGGTGTGCTCCTGTTGCAGAGAGTCCATTAACATTAGACTATTGACTACATATTAGACATCCAACCCCAACTTGAAAGTTTAGGCTAAAACAAAATGCCCCCTAGTGGCTGGTTGCTGTATAGTATATAAACCCCGCCCCCTCCATGTGAGCAAATAAGACATTTTTATCATTTAAATATTGAAAAACTTCAGATATTTTAGTCCTTGTTGCAGTATTACATTTTGTCAACCATTTAGTTTATTTGGTGATTAAAAACTGGTTAGTAGGCAGGACTTTCAGCCCTGAGTGCTCAGACCCAAAAACGCCGCTAGACGAGATATTATGACTTCATTTGTCAAGAACAGACGAAGGTAGAGATGCTTAGTCCATCTTTACTAAAAACCCACGGACTGTTAACATAAACTGATTATAGGTAAAACCTAAAGGTAGCTTCACATTCTGTCTTAAAAATGCATTGATGTATCAAAATTATTACGCGTTTCACTTTTTTACCAAAACAAACTGAAAAACGCTCAAAAGTTGAAATTATAAAATCCAAGATGGCTACCTTTTGCATAGAAAATGTCTAGCTGCAGTGATAAACTTTTAGAGAGAGATAATTAGCATTGGTTTGTGACCAGTGGTTAACCTGGTCACTCTTAACTAGTCCAACTAGTTTTCTGACCAACAAATGAAACACGGTTAAGGCCCGGTTCACATGGTAAGGTAATTATGCTGATTTTCTACCTGATCCCCACCCCATGATCTTAAGGACACGTCCGATTACTTTAGTGGCTCTAAAGATAATCTTATCAGATATTCCTGCCATGTGTGGTGTGTTAAGAGTGCTCCGTTCTGCTTGGAAGGATTGCTCCTATCATAAATCAGGGATATTAGACATGTTGGATGGTCTCAGTCCGATTTTGAGGAAAACGAGTGCTGCATGTTGGATGTAACGTGTAGCCAATCAGAAAGCAAGAGTAATGAAGCATGCTCCTCCTCCTCCGCCATGTTCGTGAATGAAATCAGCCCATGTGTAGTTTTTGCCATGTAGCTGCACACACAATGGGTCTATTAGTGATTTTTTTATCACCACACATGGAGGCTCTCATGTTTTGAAAATCGTCCAACAATTACAAAATCCTGCCATGTGAACCGGGACTAAGCTATTGAGGACGTCCTTCCCAGATCTGAGTTCCTGCTTCCAGAGAAAACCACGGCATGGTCAGGCTTGGTCTAATGCAGATTATTTCTAATTAATGAACCAACCGATCTAGTTTTGCTCTCCACATTAATTTAAAACATAGCAGGGATTCTACTCCAGATTAGGAGTGATGACAGCCTAGATTTCCTCCTTTACCTTCTGGATAATTCTGTTGTCACTCAACAATTAATGATCGCTGAGACAAGTAGGAGAAATGTAAAGATATTAAAAGTCGCTGATTTAATTAGATCACACCCCCACCAACAGCTGACAACAGCTTCTGACTAATTAGTTCCACCTCCTTCCTGTGAAAGAAGCGAAATCAGGTCACAAGGTTTCATTCCCACCTCTGAGAGCGAGACATTTCACGCCGTGTCCAATCACCTCCTCTCCTCCACTTCCTGCTCCTGCATCACAGCAGCATCGATCACATCTTCTGGCACAAAGCGGCCATAACAGGACTCCAGTGTCCCAGTAGTCCCATTATACATCAGTGTTACTGTTCCCATTGACATCTGTTAGCAGTAAGGCTACATCACGCTGAAACTGATCTGATGTCAGCCTGGAGAAGTTGCAGCCACACAAACACGGATGTTCTAGTCCTAAAAGAAAAGAAAAGCACAAAAATCAGCACGCCGTTCCTTTTAAATATGACCATAAATTCAAATTACGATGCAGCTGTTGTAAATAACGATTTGCAAAACTAAATCCTTTCTTCTTAAGGAAGTTTGAATCGATTCTTTATGCATTGTGTGTTGAATATTCTAATCAAATGTGATTGAATGATTCATTTTCTAAGCCTGTTTTAGTGGGAACATGTTTATAACTTATGCAAGGACTCGTTAATTATTTATTCTCACTGAAAAGTGATCAAAAAAACACCTGAAACTGATAAAGTCATGACACATAGATGGTTTTGTGGATTTGCAATCAAATTTAATGCAACGTTAACGATACAGGCACTGAAACATCACTAACACGCACATTCAAACACAAACTTTATTGCTAATAATCCATTGTCACTGCTGTAAATATGAATATATGGGATCTGCATGTGAAATATGTCAGAAGAATACTTGGATGTTTCTTACTACGAAGCTTGTGCAAGATTTTTTATGAAAACGCCGCTTTGCTCCTTTAACCACCGCAGGTAGAAAACGTCAGCTCGCTCTCTCTCTCTCTCTCTCTCTCTCTCTCTCTCTCTCTCTCATGTTTACATGTCTGAGTCTGTTTGATGCTGAGTGAAATCCTCTCATCCAGCTTCGTCTCAGTGGGTTTTAGCTGCCTCTGCAGGGCGCACCGACACATCGAAGGGTCTAATGATCCAGTCGGGTTCAGGCAGATTCAGGTTTTGTCTTCAAGGTCAGAGCGAGAATCTGCGATCAGCTGCAGAAATCCACAAATGTGTACGATTTCCGCTCGGCTTGTGGGTTAAGTCTCAGACTTTTGATGTAATATTGAGGATAAAACAGACCTCGGCTGTCCGAGAGGGACTCCAGCTTTAGAGGGAACCTTTGACTTCATATCATCTAAAGTTAGTTTACAAAAGTACAAAAAGTGAATAAAAAACTTGATTTTAACTGAGATATTTTTTAGCCTCTTTAGCAAACAAAATAAACAGATAAATGTTGATACTTTTATGCCACCCAGCAACAGTCTGATAGTAATTTAATTCATCTTTCATGTTTTCTGTCTTGTAAACGGACTCAAAACACAATTTTTATTTAAAAACCAAAAACAATTGACTTATAAATCTCTAAACCTGACAAATTATCATCAAAACTGAACCAAAGAGAGGCTAAAAAAGTAAACTGACTGCAAACAACTGTTCAAATAAAGAAATAAGGGGAAAACTTAACATAAACGACATGATTTGGATATTTTCTGCAAGATTTAGCTTATCTACAGGTATTTTGATCTTTATGCTTGTTTAAATTGTTGGGAGAATTGTCAATCATTGATCATTTATGGCATGCAATGACACACAAAATGTAAAAATATTTATAATCCTTTATTTCATGAAGCTATGCATGCAATCGCTGATATGAACTCCTTTAAAAATGTTTTACAAAATGCACCAAAACAAGAGTTCAGTGGTTCATGCTGCTGACATTAATATTCTTGTTTCACAAAGTACTCAATAGAAGAAAATAAGCTAATTATTTGATGATATTTTGATAAAAAACCTAATTTTCATCTAATTTTGAGAAATTTGCATCTGAAAAATAGACAAAAAAGTTGTCAAATGTGTAATTTACCCATTTATTTAGTGGATGTAAGGTCTGAAAACAGCTGCTTTGTCTACCCAAATATTGGCTCGGTGAATATCTTGAAGCTGCTTGCAGGTTTTTGGATGCTTGAAAGGCCACTGAAGCTGTTTTCCTTCCTAAACTTGGAAAGCATCATTCTTCTGCAAACACGTCTTCCTTTTTGAAGTGAAGAAGAGACGTTAAACCCTGAATGGAAGTGACACCTCCTCGTTCTGAGGACACTTTGATGCTTTGCGAGGTGAAAGGACACGAGCTGCTTTCAGGTTTCAGCGTGTGCTCTGCTGGAATAACAACGCCGTGCGCTCCGGCTTTATGAAAGGATTTCACTTTGTGTCATCCACCCTCACTCTGATGTTTTCTGTTTCATTACACATCTGAGGCTCGGTTCTAAAGGCTCCTCGGAGCAGAAGTGCTGATCCATGAGCGGGCAGAGGTTTAGAGATTTAATAAAACACTCTTTCAGTCGTGCTAATCTGCCATTCTCTGAAATTCCAAAGAATGTAATGAAAAGGCAGGAATCGGCGTCTGCGTGGCGGTTTGATCAAAACAGGAAATTAGCTTTAATTCAAAACATCTGAAGAACTTTTGACTCGGATAAGTTTGACTCACTCGACTTTAAATCAACAGCTTCTTTGATTGGAGGCAGATAATTGGAGGAAACGATTGTGCTGCTGATCTGTGTGACAGTGGGCTCATTCTGAGGGACGTATGTTACACTAATTATGTTTTCAGACGATTGCAAACATGAAACGGAGTCGGTTCTGCAGCACTTCTGCTCCGCTTGTCTCCAGCACCACTCGATGCTTTTATACTGAAACAATTATTCTGATATCACTTGTGCATCAAAACAAACTGATGTAGGTAATTAACAACGTGCTTGACTGAATGATCATCACGTCAGTGTCAAAACCTTTCTGTAGCACCACCATAAGCTGCTCCAGCTGTTTATTATTTCTCTGCTATTATAGCCCTGGATCTGCTGTCTCAGGTAGTTAGAGTAGCTGCAGCATGCCGACCTGTAGATTGCTTGTGGGACAGCACGCCTTGATAGCAAATAATGATCAAATAAAATGCACTTTTCTGTACAGCTGGCCTCCTGATTTCATCCTGACCTCCTGGTTTCCCATCATCCTCCTGAGACCCAAACCCAGCCTAGCAACCATCAAGCCCAATGCTTTTATGTTTCATTTCACACATTATAGCAGAGAAGAGACCTCGTTCCCATCAGGAGAGGCTGTTTGTTTTGGTGTTGGTGAAATGAACGCTGAATAGAAACGTGAAAGTAAAGGTCACGCTGTTGTGTTTTCATTATGATTAAATCTGCAAATTTCTGCTTCATGTTCACCTTTAAACTTGAATGTTAAACCCAATAACTATTAAACTACTTTTCTATGCTGTCATGTTGTGCCATTTCTGTCCAGATTAAATTAAATGAAAAATGTTTATAAAGCAGAGCTTGTCATAGTGATGCTGTGGGGATATTTTGCCATTGTTATAAGAAAAATGTTTATAATTTTATAAACAGAATATCTAGACTATCAGATGATCTGTTTTAGTCAAATCTTAAAAGTAATGTTTAGTGTGATCGCTCTTGCGTGAACAGTTAGCTCTCAGGATTTCTGTTGTGAATGACTCGATCATCTTCCACACCAAAAACTGAATATTTGTACAATTAACTTAGTTTTATCCATTTAGGACTTACGAGTCAATTACCTGTGGCGGCCATCTTTAATTGGGCTTATGTTAACCCCATAGACTGTATATATAATGGACGGACCCTCTGTGCCATCACCTGTAGGTTTCTGAAGAGCTGAATTGAAGCCCAGTGGGCGTTTTTCACCGCCACCTATTTGGCCGCGTCACACTTCTCATCACTCCTGGAAAATACAAAAATGGAGATGAGAGCGGGGCTGTGAGGTTGGGGCAGGTGATTGACAAAACTCTAAGCCAATGTAGCTACGATCTAAATGAGCTGACCTGGAGCTAACTGAAGCTAACGGAGGTTGGTGGGCGCTTTTAGCCAGAAAACTGTGGTTGAGCAACTCTGCCTTCAAGGCTGTAACACTCTGAACGTGAGGCAGAGGCTGAGGCCTTCACTGGAGCAAGCAGGGGGGCAATTGGCTAGCGTTAGCGCTAATGGCTTATCAATGGGTAAGTTACATAAAATATTCACACACACACCTGCAGGAAAAAACACATATGTTGTGTTTTGGATGCTGATAGGCTGGTCCAGGATGGGATGCTGTTACTTGGATTCTGGACCAGCATGCTAGACCAGCATCCCATGCTGGACCAGCATACCAGCATGCAAAACACAACATATGCAGTTTTTTTCAGCAGAGTTGTCATGACGGTAAACTTGACCAAATAAACCTAAAATGTTTTTTGAACCAGGCTGTAAACATGTTTATTTCTGCTGTGAAGTTGGCGTTTTTAACATGGGAGTCAATAGGATCTTGCTCCTTTCTGGAGCCAGCCCCTAGTGGTTGAGGTTGGAAATGCACATTTCTGTCACTTCCAGTTGACTTCACTCTTGGCAGCCGGAGTTCCCCATTGATTAACCCAGGAGAGATGAATGAATGTTTATTTTGATTATGCATTGTTTGTACAGTTTTGAGCTGTAGTACATTACAGTAATTTCACAAAATAGTAAAAATGTCTCTAATATTTACATGTCTATCTACTGATTACTTTCTGAAACGTTCTTTAAAAATGTCCAGTGGTTCATAAGATTCTTTGATAACTTTAGATAAAGGCACTTTAATGAGTAAAAACATATATATTAAACATATACATTAAAAAAATAAAAATAGTATAAAATAAAAAGCTTCCTCTTTTGTATTACAAATAGTTTGTCTACAAAATAAAAAAAGAATAAATATCTATTTGAGCCATTCAGGTTTATTCTGCTTTGACACTTTACTCTGAAAGGATAAAGCTCCTTTCCAAACACTACTGTCGCCATGACAGTTTTCCTGTTCCCGCCATTGGTTCCCGCGAATCCGCCCAGACTCTCCGCCAATCAGAGCTAAGTAGGAAATGACGCAGGCTCTCGCGCACGGAAGCCTCAGGACTGACGCGCCAAATTTCAAAGAACTTCCTCCTGGGAGGAACGAAAGAAGAAAAGCTGCTCGCAGCAGACGAACAACGGCGACATAATTATATTTAATATAAAATAAATACTGGTGGAAACGTTGGTTTTAGTCGGAGTTCGGGAGGAAAATCCGCCCGCGGAGCAGCGGAACGACTTATTTTTGAGGAATAATTCACAGGAAGTCGGAGTTGTGTCATTGTTGTAAGTCCTGCTCTGACTTTCATTCTGCCCCACAAGGAAACAGCGACGATCTGAAAGCGTAGAGAGGAAACTTCACTCATCAGATTAGCTGATTCTTATGCTAATTAGTCCGAACTCGTGTAAAATGTTCAAAACTCAGATAAATGCTGTTTCAGAGGGAAAAGCAAAGGTTTTCCCTTCATGTGGTTAATTCCGGTTGTGTCTGGATCCCATGATTTGGCTGCTGAAGCACGATGCGCATTTCAGAGACTAAAACCGATGTAAAAATGCATTTTCTGCTTATGTTTTAACTTTTATTTGCTTCTGCTTCGATTTTATGTCAATTCAGGTTATCACAGTCCTATAAAAATGCTTAGATGTAATTTAAAGTGTAATAAATCATTTATTTAATGATGAATATGAAAGAAATCCACATTTTCTTTATTATTATGAGTGATTTTATTTTTGTTGTCTTGCAGATCACAGCTGTTACTTCCTGTTTGGTTTGAATCAGCTGGATTTTATCAGATTTCCTCCAAACAAGCACAAAAAGACTTTTTTGACATATTTTTCCAAACCTGAAATTCTTAAATGTCAGCCTGCCAGCAGATTTCCTTACAGCTGTTATTTTTACAGCTCCTTTTTGTGTTTGCAGAGCTGTGACACACCTGCTGTCCACGTTCCAGCTGCTCTTTATGTTTGAACTCGCAGCTTTATAGTCTCCACTCGGCGGGGGGATCCAGTCTGTTTGAGTCGGGGCTCATAAAGGAGAGCCGGAGCTCATTTTCACTCCTCACTGTCTCATCCGGAGCCCCAAATCCTCATTACTCATTCATGTATTCACAGCAGAGCAGCAGCAGCTCTCCACACTAATGCAAACACCTGTTGGTGGAAGCTGCTCCACCTGCCTGTGACCTTCTCTCTTACAGTCTGACAGATCGCTTTTATGTCGGCTCTCGGCTCCTGCTCACACACGTTCAGTTTAGCTCTTCTGGTTTAGCTCGGAGTTTAAATGGAAATGGAACTCAGCCTGCTGTAAACAGGGCCTGACACAGATCGGGGGTGGCCTCAGGGCGAGGAAGAGAGGGGGCCCCAGATAATCTACAGCCATGCTGTGCGGGGCGCAGCCGTGCTTCCAGCTGCTTCGGATCGGGTTGTCCTCAGGCGACTCGGCGAGGGACCTGTACACGTTCCGACCTGCGCTGCACCACTCGGTATTCCGTCTGGGTCGAGCGTCGGAGCTGTGCGACGTCACGCTGGAGTCGGCGTCTGTGTCTCGTATCCATGCCGAGCTACACGCCGAGAAGGAGGCGAGCGAAGCTGACGGAGAGCAGCAGGAGGAGGAGGAGGAGGGCTGGAAGGTTCACCTTGAAGACAGGAGCAGTCATGGTGAGGGGGGCGGAGCCACAGACACAAAAACACACCTGCACAGGCAGGATGAGACATGCTCTCTCACACACACACCCGTATAGTCACCGTGGGAGAGGAAGGAAAACGCCTATGCAGGAAATATCATAACCACAGGAAAAACAACATCACTTGTGCTTAAAAAAGATCAAATTACTTCAATAAACATGCAGAAGAAATACAGAAAAGTAAAATTTACTAAATTTAATTCAATGAAAGATTAGCTTCTTAACTATAATAGAAGTCAGGGATAAATGCAGCATGTGAAAATATTAATAGTTCACAAATCTTATTCAGTAAAAGAAAACTTCTAATCTGATCTAATTTGACCGTTTTATTAGACACAACTGTTCCTATTTTGACACCTGAACCATTTATGAAATTTCTGCTTTAATTGAATAATTTATTTTGTCTTTATCACCACAATATCAGTCACTATCGTTATTAAAACATCAAAATATATTAATCTGCTGCCGTGTTATCAGACGTTTCCATATGAAATCTGAGTTATTAAAAATAAACTTTTCTGCTGCTGCACTTTAGCTTTATGTCAGATTTATACGGGAGACGGTTAAAGCCAAAAATCTAATATGAATTTAAAATAAAGATCCTCATAAAGTGCACCTGTTTTTATTGACAGAACTGGAAACTTGTTAAGATGTTTGGTTTTTTTTCTACAAACGATGAAAAGGTTATTTCACCGTTTTAATCGTCCGTCTCAGCTTGAGTAAAAAACTCAACTAAAGCTAAAACCAGCAGGTCTTAATGGGTCCTATCAGAACGTTGCTGTTATTTTTGTTCCGTCTCAGAACATTAAACCCGACATTCTGTCACTGATGAATCTGAACCTTTACTGTGTAATTTTTCCGGTAATTTCACACTCCGTTTCCCAGAATTCCCTCCTTGCCTCTGGACTTGTGTTTTGGTATTCCTCCTGCGTTCCTTCAGCCGTCTGATTGTCTTGTAGCCTTCCAGCAGCTGTAAACAGACTCATGTGACTGATTATTTCAGACGTTTGGATATTAAAATGTCTTCATGGCCTCGGGTCACGTTCCTGCTGCAGAACTGTTGCTCTGAAGGAACTTTCTGCCACTCGTCTGACTCTTTAAGAGTCTGGGAATAGGTTTTATTCCTGGGAGGAAACCTCAGCAGGAGTCTGTAGTGAAACGTTTGTGTTTGCAGGAACGTGGGTGAACGACGTGCGTCTGCAGCCGGGCGTCCTGTGGGAACTCTCAGACGGAGACACACTCACCTTCGGGGGCCATGCGGCCCCTGGGAGCCCCGAGTTCTACTTCCTCTTCCAGAAGGTCAAAGTTCGTCCTCTGGACTTTGATGCCATCACCATTCCTAAAGTAAGAGTCTGATTTTATTATATTTATCTTTTAGATGCATCAGAAAATGAAGTTTATGGGATTATTTTGTATCTAATGTATCTAAAGTTCATCAGGATGCCACGTCTGATTCTATGGAAGAGGATTAGGGCCAATGAAAAAAAAAAAAAAAAAATCAGTCTGATTTTTGACGTCTGAGAAAAAGTCAGAATTCTGTATTCTGATTCTTTTATAAATGCAAATATTTTCTCATGAGATCTATTTTTAAAGCTTTGAATATTTTTATTATTTATTTTTTGTAACCTGCTTTAAAATGTCAAAAACACATTTTAAAGAAAATGTTTTAATTATTTTAGTAACATTTTTGAAAGTTCAGATAAAAACACTAAACTGTCTGAAGGTTTAAAGTAAAATAACAGAGTTATTAATAAACCTGCTGATTTGATCTCGTCTGCTAGGCGGGGACCTTTTCCTCTGACTTACAGAACCGGATCAGAACCAGCCTGGACCGTAAAGTCACCACCAACCTGGACCTCTCCAAGATGTCCATCAACCGGGCCACGGTCATCCTGAACTCCATCGGCAGCCTGAGTAAGATGAAGGGCAGCGCCTGGACCTTCCAGAGGAACCACAGCCAGGAGGGGGCCGTCTCCGACCCGGGAACCTCCTCCTCCTCCTCTCCTGTTAGCTTCAACTCGCTCCTCCCTTCCTCTGCTCCTCCCTCGTTCTCCTCTGAGGCTTCGGCGCCGTCGGCCAAGCCGCTGCAGGCCACATCCAGGAGCAGGAGGAAGTCGGCACACACGGTTCTGCTGGAGGACGACAGCTCAGACGAACCCAAAGCTCGAGAAGGTAAAGTTCAGCTGATCCCAGCTTTGTGAAAACTACAGAAGTTATTTATCCTGAGCTGATTTTAATGATAATAAAGTTTCTTGTGTATGCTCAGCTGTGGGCGGAGCCATGGAGGACGGACCGAGGTCGAGACCGAAGAAGAGGAGGAGGCTCTACAAGTCTGAGTCTGAAGGTTTCAGCTCCCCTCCCCCTCCTCCGCTGCAGCCAAAGCTCCACAGCGACATCCGCCGGCCGCTGGCGACCAAGCCTTTCCCCGTGGGGATTCGCACCATCGGCAGCTTCCACGGCGCCATGACCAACAGCAGACTGAACCCGCAGCTCCTCCAGGCCTCCTTCGCCAACGTGGATCCTCACAAACACGAAGTGGAGATGAACCACCGGGTCAAAACGGTGCTGCACGGAAACATCACCGCGTTCCGCCAACAGAAATCTGCCAACACTTCACCGACTGCGCAGAGGGGCAGGCGGCGGGCCAACAGCTCGCCGGTCTTCTCCCCCCTGGTGGTGGGAGGCGAAAACTACAGCCTGGCGTCGCCCACGATGCGGATCCGAACTGAAGGAGGAGGACGGGTTCAGTTCAACCGATTCCATCATCCACCAACGTAAGCTGTTTGGAAAAGTTTGTTCCGCTATAAAAAACATCAAATCAGCTGAGATTGCTTTTTAAAACTTAATAATTATTTACCTCAGCGTGTCATTCATTAATTAACATGTCAATTATTGATTAAACGTGTCAATCAACAGATTAGGCCAATTTAATTTGTTTTATGGTCACGTTGCAGTAAATCAAGCTGCAGTGGGCGGGGCCACAGCTTTTCCAGCTGAGTTGATTGCTTTGGTCTGAAAAAGCTTGTGGCTTAGTAAAATATAACTTTGATCGTAGCTAAACTGCTATTGGCTCATTAGGAGCGTAAAGATTGGTGCCACCTTAATAATCAGATCCGGTTATCTGGGATCGATTTGTGTTGCCTTTCTCTGCAGGATAACTGCAATTTTTATAAATGAATACGAAAAATATATCTTAAATTTTTTAAGTGCATCTCTATAATTTAACAAATAATTAATTTAATGCATTCATTTTTTAATAGTGACACTTTCAGGTCTCCGTACATTCAAGCTTTGAGATGATGAAAGTTTTCTTTCGCTAAAACTAAACGTGTCGTACTTTTATAAAAACAACAAAACAGGACTTTACTGTGATTCTGAACTTCTGTCACATTTCAAACCAAAATAATCTCCATCACTGAGATTAAATCTGAGGATAATCTGGTTCATTTTCTCTGTTTCTGTTTATTAAACACAATTTGTGTTTTTTTTTATTTTTAAGGAAACGACGAGGCCGCCCCAGGAAGCACCCCCTCCCTCCCCGGCCTTCCCTGCCCTCTCCATCCTCCTCCTCGTCCTCTTCCACCTCCTCAGCCTCCTCCTCCTCCGGCTCCTCCTCGTCCTCCTCATCAGAAGAAGAGGAGGATGATGAGGATGAAGATGAGGTGACGTCAGTCGGGACGGCGGATCAGTGTGCGGCCCCGCGGTGCCGGCTGCCCCAGCAGGACACGGTCCAGTGGATCCAGTGTGACGTGTGTGACGCCTGGTTCCACATCGACTGTCTCCACGTGGACAGGAAGAAGATCCTGATGGACCCAAACGCCGACTTCCACTGCGGCTGTCGCTGATGGAGACACTCCCATCGCGTCAAACTTTATTAATGCTTCATTTTCACCCCTAAATGTTTTCATTGTGAATCATAAAACAGGAAACGGATTCCTGAAATCCCAGAATCCCGTTTGATCTGCAGCCGGAGGACAGAAGGACGTCCTCGGTCCCTCTCAGGCCGTAATGAAACGTCTCTGCTCGGGTTTCATTAAGACTCCTGCAGCGGGGAGTTCAGGACGAGGACACCTGATGAAATCTTTAAGCGCCGTCTCGCTGCCGACCACAGGAAGATTAATGAAACGTTCCGAAACCGGATAAACTTCCTCAGACGTCTTCCTCGGCGCTCCGACCCATTTATCTCCAGGAAAGGCTTCGTTTGCTTATGTCAGACTTCTGTTTGATGCTTAAAGGTAAATGAATCCCAGGAGATGCGTCGGCGGCTGGGATGAGAGGATGAGAATCGGATGTTTGAGAGCACTTCTGCGGGATTTGAAAGAATTCCTCCCTATTAAAATAAAATCGGAGCTCCTGATGGGACAGGAAATCAGATTTTTACCTGTGACGGGTCATCCTGATGGTTGTAAGATCCTCTCTCACCTCTAACGGACTCTTTTCACACTACTGACCTGATTCTGACTTCATCTGAATGTACACAAATCTTTGTAAAGTTTCCTTGACGGAATTCCAGATTTCAGGACCTGTTTCTGCTTCTCTAGTCTTCCTACGGCTCTTTTTCAAAGACTTTCCGGTGAAAAATGTTGTCTGTTTGAATTTAAGGCCTGTGTTTGAATTTTTGAAACAGGAGAAAATTTAGAAAAATAATTGTTGAGCAATAACTTAAATAAGAAAATAATAAAAAAATAAAATCTATATATTTTTTTGTGTGTTTATGATTATAGGGACAACAACTCACTTATGAAAACTGTCTAATAGTCAAATCAGATTAGCTTTGTCACAACACCACTGCCTCCTCTATCTGATACAAGCTAAAACCCTTCAGAATAAAAGTGTTTAGTCCTTAAAATAAACATTTTATAATTTCTGTTCATATTAGTTGATTCTCACAAGATTGACTTTTTTTACTGTTTGGAAATATTTTTGTGTAAGTTCCTTTAATCAGTTGTAGAAACCTTCTTGAACGGCCTCTGTTCAACGAAATACTTTCTTTAGGATTGATGAGCTAACAGCTAGTCAATCAAGACCAACGTGTTGCTGACTTCAACCCTGTTGGTTTGAAATTGACATTTTCTTACAAGCACTCGTTATTTAGAAATTTAAAGATGACCAGCTTACCTTAATAGGCAACAATAATGGTTACGTTTATAAAGGGACCCTTATTGTGAAGTGTTACCAACATTTCTGTTTACTTCAAAACTGGTTGAGGTTCAAATGTTTTATTCTGTAAATTCATTTTAGAAACTTTTATTCTTTCAAGTTCACATCACTTGGTTGATTTGAACTTCTGTGAACTTTGGGAGACGACACGCTGGTTTTCAGTCAGACTAGCTGTTAGCTCTTCAACCCTTAGTGACGTAAACTATTTCTCTGAACCGAGGCTGTTCATGAATCTACATAAAACAGGAATGATTAGGTTAGGCATCACTTTTACAGCAAAACACTTAAAAATAGAAAATATCCTTTTTTAAACAGTTTAGCAGCTTAAAGGCTCTAATTTTGCCTGAAATTTAGTTTTTATGTTTAATAAAAAGTATTTTTAAATTTAATAATTTTGCTTACAGATTTAAATCAGTTATGTACAAATGAACATGATGACCTCAAACCGATTTAAACTGTTCAGCTCCAGTGTAAATAAAATAAATCATTTCTTATGAATGTTTCTTTTTTCTGCTTGTCTCTGATCCTCTAGTTAGATTTTACTAGGAGAGGACTTTTATACCTGCCTTCGGTTTGCTATCCCAGGTTTTCTCAGCATCTCACAGCTGAGTAAACTCACCTTTTTATGGCTTCTATTTCCTGATAAGGTCCCATGATGCCTTGCTAGTGGGGTCAAAGGTCAGCTGCGATTTTACTCTATCACCTTAAAGTTCAGACATTTTTTTTAAACTTGAACAGAATGAAACTCAAATCATCAGAGTTACTGCAGAATTTCCGTGGTTTGATCTTCCCCGGCTGTTTTTTTCCTTTTCAAATGAAAACATCTTTGGAGGCGAGACGTTTGTGATCAAAAGCCGCCGCTCTAGATTCTCATCCAGCTCCAGTCACAACTGATCAAACACAGATTTATACTTTTATTTGTTCCGAGTTAGAAAACGATTATTTCCTTTGAAACAATGACAGAGAAGTTTTGATTCCTGCGATCTGATATCAGACGGGATATTATCCGGCTCCTCCATGCATGAAGCCACATCTATTCACGGGATTAGAGCTGAACATGAGCACCGCGGGCGCACACGTTTAATTATTTACACCCATGATGTACGAGAGCCCACGTTCACGTGTTTAATGAAGAAGCTGACAGCCAGAATCCCTCCAGTGCTACATGGTGTTATCTCAGATTAGCTCCAAGTCTGTGGATTTTCTATTAAAAACCTGCAGATAAAACAGAAATGTCGTTGTTCAGTGTCATAATAAAGTTTAATCTTATTTTGAAATACAGCTACTTATTTTGTTGGATACTTTTAGTATTTTTAAGTTCGTTTATTACACACCTGTGTTCAGATTCAGGTTTATCTAAGATATTAAAGACCAGAGCAGCAGTTTTCTGATTTTACAACCTTTACTGAGCTCAACACCAACTTAGGACTTTATAATATTATTATCAGACAAAACATCTCATTTTATAACCTGTGAAGCATGTAAAGAGAAACAAGATCAATAGTAATGTTAAAGCTGCTACCAGTGACTCATTAGGGTTACTGTGGTAACCACACCCCTGACCGAGGCCCAGAGGTGCAGAGACGTGCGCTTATGGTAGAAATGATGAAATTAAAGATTGAACTGTGGGGGTCACGAGGGTCTGACGGTCGTATGTTTACAGTTTTGTGTTTCTACGATGTTTTATTAGGAGATATGATGGCACAGAGGTAGAAGCCCTGATACTAAGTGCTCTGCATTGCTCTGCATGTTGGTCTAGCTACACTTCACTGGAACCTCAGCAGCCCTGGTGGTGAGCCAATCACAGCACTCTATCAGTGTGATGTGCTAGGGTGATGGTGCCCGCCCCACAATCGGAAGGTCGCAGGTTCGCGTCCCGCTCAGTCTGTCGCTGTCATTGTGTCCTTGCCTGCTGGTGGTCGTCAGAGGGACTGATGGCGTCAGTGTACAGCAGCCTCACCTCCGTCAGTGCGCCCCAGGGCAGCTGCAGCTACGATGTAGCTTGTCACCACCAGGGTGTGATTGTGTTGTAAAGCGCCTTGGGGGGTTCTAGGACTCTGGAAGGCGCTATATCAAATACAGACCATTTACCATATATTTACCATTTATTAATCACAGCACTCAGTCGGTTTGATGGGCCAATCACAGCGCTCTACCGGTTTGGTGGGCGGGATGATGTGACAGAGCGGAATAACAAAGATGGCGGCGGCTCGTTGAGTGTAGACTTGGCCTTTTCTTTCAGTCAAGAGCAGCTCGACGTACTTAAGTCCTTTAGTTAGATAAAGGATGCAGTTGCGTCTTCTGCAACAGTGTATGGCGGACTGCCCTGTTGACTGACATCCATAGTGGTGAGCACGTCACGTTGTTCAATAGCGTGTGGAGACATGTTTGAAAGACGACCTTAGATTTCATCCCATGACTGAGCTCTGTCTATGGGTCGTGGCCAGACTATATAGTATATTCACATTTATAGGACGGCTTGCCAGGCTAAAAAATTGTGACAAAAATAGAAAATAAATGAACAAACAGCAACAAAAGTGCTTCAGTTTTTACAGTTTTGATGTTTTTATACCGAAATATAAGCAATAATTTTCAAAATTAGGACAAATTTCACACATACTGATGAAATCTGAGTGAGAAACTCAACCGTTTTCCTGACTTGCTCAAACTTTCGGTTCAGTTCTGAACCATTTTCAGTGAAAGTTATCGTTACTTTCTGAGCCTCTCAGCTCACGGTTTCTATCTTTCTCCAGCAGAACCAAACGGGTCTGACGGTTCTGATTAGCGCTCTGAAATGAGACTTTGAGCTCATATCCAGAAAGCTGAGGAACACGTCAGGCTGGTCTCTCGTCTGGGGCTGAACTCAGATGGATGATGAAAGTAAAACATGTCAGACTGTCATTTTCCTCCATAAAAATGCAGAATCTCATTTGGGAGACACCCCCCCCCCCCCGCCCCACACACACACACACCACTTTGGAAATGACTTCAACAGATTTGTGACTCCGGTAAACCTGTTTCACCCTGCAGGCCTCGAGACGGAGAGATTATGGAGCTGTTATACCCGCTGCCTTGACCTGCAAAGATGGAGGAGACAATTGCGATTGTCTGAGCTGTTTCCATGGCAACACCCCCCTTTTCTCTTTCTTTTTGTGATCGGATGGGGGGGTGGCTGTAAACTAATGTGAGCTCCATCCTGTAACACCTCCATTCCCCTGGTGGTGCGTTTACTGACACATGAGGAAGGTGAGACAGTGCTGCTGCTCACTTCAGACTCCGGTGGAGGAAGTGGAGAATTATTTCATATCAAAGCAGATTTTATTACCTGTGCATCAAAAAAACAGCATTACAATAAAATCTGAACAAAAACAAACAGCAGCAGATTTACACATTCAGTCGCTGTTTGGAGCTTTAAATGTAGAAAAAGGCAAAAAAGGTTTAAAAAGATAAAATTAAAAAGAAAGGATGAGAACAGAAGAATTATATTATGGCAGAAAAAAGCTCCAGGATCAGTTCAAATCCACACAAATCAAGCTAAAATGTTAAGAAGTCTTAAACCGTAATGGATGCATCTGCAGATCGGATCTTCCAGAAAATTATTGATATCTTTTCTGGAATAAACATGGAGGAGAAAGTGAAAAAATATTTAGTAAAATGATTATAGTAAATATTTGGTTCCCTGGAGGTTATTTAGTGACTGAATTTGGTATCTAACTCCATCATGTCCAGTGTCTCTGGAGCTCTACCTGTTTAACAGCATTAGTATTTTCCTCAACAACCTGCTGCAGCAAACCCAACACATGTCTGCTGCCCCTGGTGGATGACATGGGTACTGCAGGAGGAGACTGCCGTTTTTCTTATTGTTGCACAATTATATAACTCCACAGTAGTACATAAATACATACATACATATTTGTTATATTGACATCAGTCAGAGATGGGTTAAAAGATTAAATGTTCTGATTATTTACCACAGCAGCTTATTAACAAAAACAAGTGCTTTGTTCATTGTGTTGGTGTTCTCTGCAGGCCCAGCAGGGGGCAGTGCTGAGACGGCACGGTGCTGTGGACACCCACAGAGGACAGGCAGCGGGAGAGGATGGATGAACACACAGAAATGAGTGTGTGTGTGTGTGTGTGTGTGTGTGTGTGTGTGTGTGTGTGTGTGTGTATATACGTGTGTGTATACGTGTGTGTGTCTGTCATATGACTTAACTGTTTAAAAAAGGCCGGTTTGTGTGTGTGTGTGTTTGCACGAGTGTGTGTGTGTGTGTGTGTGTGTGTGTGGGGGGGGGGTATCTGAGTGTTTTTAACGGATCACAGAGCTCAGCTTAGTGCATCGTCTCCTCATTTGAATCACATGTTGGAGCTGCTTCAGTGTGTTTTAACCTGTTGTTGTCGCTTCTGATCTGTGTGTGTGTGTGTGTGTGTGTGTGTGTGTATATGTGTGTGTGTGTCTGTCATATGACTTAACTGTTTAAAAGAGGCCGGTGTGTGTCTGTGTGTGTGTGTGTGTGTGTGTGTGTATATGTGTGTGTGTGTCTGTCATATGACTTAACTGTTTAAAAGAGGCCGTGTGTGTCTGTGTGTGTGTGTGTGTGTGTGTGTGTGTGTGTGTGTGTGTGTGTGTGTGTGTGTGTGTGTATATATGTGTGTGTGTGTGTGTCTGTCATATGACTTAACTGTTTAAAAAAGGCCGGTTTGTGTGTGTGTGTGTTTGCACGAGTGTGTGTGTGTGTGTGTGTGTGTGTGTGTTTGCACGAGTGTGTGTGTGTGTGTGTGTGTGTGTGTGTGTGTGTGTGTTTCTGAGCTCTAATAGATTCTTGGGAGCAGATGTCGATTTGTCCCAACAGCCTCTTTCATTTTCCTCCTCCTTCTTCTCCTCCTTTTCATCTCTTTGTTTTCTTCATCTGTTTTTGGCACTGCCCCCCCCCCTCTTCTCTTTCATCCCTCGCTATCCGAACTCCTCGTGTCCTCTCCTTTCACCTTTCCTCCCACTTCCCCGCTCGTTCATCTAGTTTCTCCTCTCCTTTGTGCCTCCTCACTTTTCTCCTTTGCTTCTCCTCATCTCATTTCTTCTTTATCTGTTTGCTGTTCGGCTTATCTCATCTCTCCCTCCTTCTCCTTTTATTGCTTTTTTTCGCTCACTCTTTGTTCTCCCTTCATTTTCTGTTTCCTCCTCTTTTGCTTTCATCTACATTCCTTAATTGCTTTTCTTTATTCATCACAGTTTGGTCATTATCTCCCCATTCTACCGCCTTTTTGCTTCAAACGTCTCAATTTTCTCCCATTTTTATCACTTTCCTTTCCTTTAAAGCCTCCAGATGGAGCACCAGGGTTAGTGCCTTCATCAGAAACCTGCCACATCCACACATGTTTACTGCCCCCTGGTGGAGGATCTGCAGGTGGCATAAGCCAGTTTAATTACTTTATTACTGTTATAGAATTACATAATGAAATAAAACTGATTATTATATGGTTGTTTTATTAATATTAAACAATAAATAGTTCAGATTTCAGGCTTTTAGTGGTTAAATCAAACGTTTCTGGATATTTCTCATTTTCTGCTGCTGAGCAGCCTGATTAACCACCTTCACTGTGAGGTGAGTTTAAGGACACGGTTAAATATGAGGGTAGTAAGTCTCTTGTAATAATGTCCAGTTTGGATTAAATCTTTTTCTGGGTTTCGTGGTGGAGTGAAGGACTGAAAGTTCCTCAAATAATCAGGAAAAAACAACAAATATTTATTGTGATCCTCTTTTTTCCCTTTATTGGTCAGACACACCTGCTTTTCATCAGTAATCAGCTCACCTGTCTCTGTTCTCTAATCACTTTCTTGTCATATCCTCATGTTTTATACTGTTGTTTGTTCCTATTTGTTGGTTTTAAACATTAAAATGTTTTTAAGTTCACCTGCCTTCCTCCTGGAGCCGTCACCTGCACTAGGGCGCTACGACAACCTGCTTCAGAACGGTCAGTTTTTCCATTTCATTCATTTGTCCCTGTCAGGGTTCTCAGTAGCATGTAGAAAGGCCAGAAGGACCACAACAACCTAGCTTAAAGCTACAATAGCAAATCTGTAAAACAAGCTAACATTTTTATGCCTCTCAGCAACGTTCTAACATCGTACAGCCATAAATATTTTTGTGGAGGTGAGAAAAAAAACAATGTTCTCTCGCATTTGTCGCTGCTACCACTTCAACTTTCAGACAAACTACCAGAGTCCCAAAAAGAAAAACCCCATTTGAAGTCACAGACTAGAAAACGGAGACTGGTGTTTAGCTCTATCTTGTTTACTGTAGCAACATGCGCTCCAGTATCAGGGGGGCGTGGCCTAGGGAACAAAGAGACTGGAGTGAGCAGTCTTAGGATTGTCATTCATGACTGCAGAGGGGAAGAAACTGTTCTTGTGGCGAGAGGTTCTGGTCCGAATGGATTGGAGCTTCCTGCCAGATGGGAGCGAGTTGAAGAGACAGAGTCCAGGGTGAGACGGGTCAGCTGTGATCCGACCTGCACGCCTCAATGTCCTGGAGGTGTACAGGTCCTGTATGGAGGAGAGTTTGCAGCCAATGACCTTCTCAGCAGAAAGCACGACACGCTGCAGCGTCTTCATGTCCCTGATGGTGGCTCCAGCGTACCACACGGTGCTGGAAGAGGTGAGGATGGACTCGATGATGATCGACTGTACCGGCAGGTTGAATTTCTTCAGCTGCCTCAGGAAGTACATCCTCTGCTGGGCCTTTTCTATGACGGAGGTGATGGTGGTACCCAGGAAGCAGCATGAGTCCACCATAGTGATGGGAGTGTCAAACAGGGTGATGGGGGGAGTG
Organism: Aphyosemion australe; assembly: GCA_006937985.1. Taxonomy (NCBI): domain Eukaryota; kingdom Metazoa; phylum Chordata; class Actinopteri; order Cyprinodontiformes; family Nothobranchiidae; genus Aphyosemion; species Aphyosemion australe. The sequence continues at coordinate 750,687 of SSNS01000138.1, forward strand.
GAGCTGTGTGCTTAAAGTCTACAACAACCTCCGCTGTCGTCTGAGAGTTTAGCACCAGGACACCAACCGTTTGACCTCCATCTGTAAGTCTGAGATGAGTCAGATGATGGTGGTGTCGTCTGCAAACCCGATTAGCTTGACAGAGTCGTGGTTGGAGGTGCAGCCGTTGGTGTACCGGGAGAAGATCAGAGGGGAGAGAACCAACCCTGAGGGGAACTGGTGCTGGTCTGCAGGTCTGAGGGGGCCAAACATGGCCTCCAGGCTGCACTTTAAACACCCGTAGCTTGCAGGTTTCATTTTTTTTAAATAAACAAAGGAAAACATGTTTTTTCCAGCTCAAATGAGTCATCGTTACACTCTGAGTCTCCAGGTAACAGAAACCCATCCAGATGTCTTCAGTTCTCTTCACTGGTGGGAGATAAACTGTAGTTAGAAGCTTTTTTATGCTTTAATTTCCTGAAAATAACAGATTCATGCAGAGTTTAAGCAAAGTTTAAAAGGCAAACGCTGCAGCAGCTCGTCTCCATGACAACCTGAACTTTGAGTTTCAGTAGCTTTGTTTAGTTTCTTCCATCGTACTCAGCAGGTTTCGTTTTTTCTTAAACACCTTTAATAGATTTAGTCTAAAGAAAAGGAACGACCTCAGGAATTCCTCCTCCCATTCCCCTTATCCCGTTCTTCGTGGTTCACCTTTTTTTATTCTGCCTCATTTTGCTTCACACCCCATCCCGATCAATGGCATCCCACACACACACACACTCTCTCTCTCTCTCTCTCTCTTTGTTTTCCATCGAACTTTCACTTTTTCACCCCTCCAGCTTACAGGAAATGAGATTCGAGCTTATTGGCTTATTTCCACCTGTCCCCAGTTTGACCTTTGCATGTGTCAGACACACACACACACACACACACACGAGTCCTCCCTAAACGTCGTTAATCTCGGTGGTTTGACTCCACTGTGGCTCAGGCGCCTCTGAAACTGGACACGATGTTGGTTGCGACACCTGGAGGCCAGAACTTCACCAGAACCCACATCAGAATCATCTGACCACATCAAACTGCAACATTAATATTATTAATCTGATGTTTGTGACCATCCTAGAGAACAAACACCTTCATCTTTGATCTGAACACGTTTGATGTTTTTCAGGTTGATTCTTGTTTTCCTCTCGTCTCCTGGTGTTTCTCCTCCTCTGACGAGGTCAGCGCGTCTCTGCTTGTTCCTGCATGACTTAATAAGTGCGATCCTACTTTTCAAGTCTCATCAACGACCATCGATTCCTCCACTTTCTTCCTGTTTCTGTCACATTCTGAGCAAAAATGTCCTTTTTAAACCACTTAAACTGAGCATTAAACTAATTGTTTTTGCATGAATTTAGATGCTGTCAGACTCTGTATGTTTGTTATTAGTGGTGCTGCTGCAGCAAAGTGGTCTAAACTAAATATTCTGCAGAAGAAATGAATGTGTACAAAAGATTGTTGCCTTTTTCATTATTGTTGTAGCTGAATGATCCTTCTGTAGCTTCATCTTTGTTCAAGGTTACAGGAAGTTCTGCAGAGAGCTTCTCTAGACGTAGATACGACACCCACAGGTGTTCAGTTTAAAGACCTCATTGTTAGAAAACACACGGGTGTGTTGGGGGGGTCTGTAGGACACACTCACTGGAACGTGTGTGTGTGTGTGTGTGAGGGCTGCATGTAAATATAATCAACCCAATTTGGGGGATTTCTTGTTTTGTTTTTAATCAGATTTTCTGCCTCCTCTCACACCTGCTTCTAGTTGGCTAATCAGCACACCTGTACTGTGTTTATTTAATCGCTCACACAGGAAGCTGCTTTAGATTTTTGTCCTAAATTAATTTCTATTAAGTCACATTTAGTGTTGATTTTTTTAATGCTAAACATGAATATTTACTGATGGTTTTCTTCTGTTATTATTATTATTATTATTATTATTATTATTATACTGATTTTAAATTATTTCTGTTTTCTTCCATTTCTCTCTACAGAAAATTGCACATTATTTGCACACCTGCATATTTTATTAAAAATCTTATTCAAATGTTGAATGTAATGGAGTGAGGGAAGGGTGGAGCGTGAGATCGATAGGCAGATTGGTGCTGCGTCTGCAGTGATGCAGGCGTACCGGTCTGTCGTGGTGAAGAGAGAGCTGAGCGGGAAGGCGAAGCTCTCAATTTATCGGTCGATCTACGTTCCTACCCTCACCTATGGTCACGAGCTCTTGGTAGTGACGGAAAGAACGAGATCGCGGATACAAGCGGCTGAAATGAGTTTTCTCCGCAGGGTGTCTGGGCTCTAACTTAGAGATAGGGTGAGAAGCTCAGTCATCCAGGAGGGGCTCAGAGTAGATCTGCTGCTCCTCCACATCGAGAGGAGCCAGTTGAGGTGGCTCAGATATCTGGTTAGGATGCCTCCTGGACGCCTCCCTGGTGAGGTTTTCCAGGCACGTCCAAATGGGAGGAGACCCAAAGGAAGACCCAGGACACGCTGGAGGTTCTATGTCTCTCAGCTGGCCAGGGAACTCCTTGGGATTCCCCCAGAGGAGCTGGCCCAAGTGGCTGGGGAGAGGGAAGTCTGGACCTCTCTGCTTAGGCTGCCGCACCCACGACCCGAGTCTGGATAAGAGGAGGAAAATGGATGGATGGATGGATGGATGAATTTAATGGAAATAAAGGAAGAGACACAAACTATTCAACAAAATAACATATTAAAATAAAATAAAATTCTGAAGCAAATTAGATTTTATTTAAATAATTATAAATGATTAGCTTATAAATGTCATTGACCTAAACTATTAATAGAAGTTTCAGGAATAAATAAAACAAACATTCCCACTAAACGTGGGACACGAGTGAAGTGAGTCATGGAGGCAGCAACGAGCTGGTTTGGTGATTATTATTAAATTTAATCAATGCAGGTTTAAAATGTTAAAGAATTTGGTTTTAATCTGAGTTTGAAGTCAAATCTGCACCGATTTATAGATCCTGCATGTTTTCAGCAGCGTTATTATTTAAATGAGCATCAGGCGTGCGCGAATAACCAGGAAAAGTGCAGAAACAGTAATCTGTTCATCTGCAGAACCTCTCCTGTAATCCTAATCCTCCAGAAGCATTAAAGCTCTCTCTGTTTTTACTTCGGTTTCTCTTTTAGTGAAACATTTGGGAACGAACGAGTCAATCAGCTGACATAAACACTGAACCAGAACCACAAAGGGTAATTTTCTTTACTCAGAGTGATTCTGCGGCTCAAACTGAACCAGATGTGGGATTCTTAATGGGAACCAGACCACACAAAACCAGTTCTTCCTCTTTAAACTGGGAGAAATCAGAAAAAAGTCCTGAAAACAAACTAATCTCATATTCAGGTTATTTATAAGACTCAAACCTGATCCAGAGTTTATTTTGTGTCTGCCTGACGGCTGCGTGGTGATTTTAGGACTCCAGACTGATTAGGAGGTCGAGACGGGTCCGAGTCTCAGAAACGATCCTTCAGAGAAACGATGATCAACACAGAAGGCTGGAGGGAAAAATTAGACTCAGAACAAACTCCTCTGGGTTCCTGTAAACTCAGCAGCCGGCCGTTAAACCTGCTGACAGAACTGAGTAAAAACTTGGTTTAATTCTTTCTCAGCTTCAGCGAGAGGTTATTTTGAATCCGTTAGGGTCTTTATTGTTCACTTTTGTTATAATCGGCTGATCTAGAAGCTGTTTCACGCTCCGCTTCTCTTATTTCTGCACCTTTTGAGGGTAAAATGGATTCAGAGTTGATTTTACACCTGGAAGCTTCGGCCGAAACATTAGATGTGACATTAGGGTTAATCAGATTTCTCCTCCTTCGACGGTTTGAGGGTTGGTGTTTTACTTCTGATTCTTTATTTGGCATCTGTAAAAATCACAGACTACTAATCTGGATTATTTATCTGATCAGAACAGAAGCAGTGAGATTAAAGTTTGATCTGATTGATCAGATGGAAAAGTTAAAAACATCCAGATGATGAAAACACTTCAGGATGAAGATTTAATCTCATAAAATTATTCTATCAATATAAAAATTAGAGAAATTTTTAAATGAGATTTTTATGAAAGCTTCTTAAAGGGACGGCGCTTAACTAAGTAAAAAATCCATCTATTTTTCAAAGTTGGATGATGAAGCTCCTCCTCCTTTAATCCCAATCCCCCAGTGAGTTCCAGGCCTCCTCCCAGTGCTCAGAAGGAGGTGACCAGGAGGTGTCCTCCTCAGATGCACCCCTGCTGACTCTTTTCCCTTAAAAATCCTTCAGTTACCGGACAGATGAAGCAAATCCACCCAAAATATAAACGTCGATAATGTGATTTAACAAAAATCTGGGTCTTCGTTTTTAGAGGATTCCCATTCTGGGAAGCAGGAAGTCTCTCTTCCACAGCAGGACACAGGAGACGTCTTCATTGAGCTGTCTCCCTGATATCAAGTCTGGTTCCTGCTGCAGTAATTAGCATTTATATGAAAGACCTAATGAAAACTACAGGAGCATCTTTTTGTGGCGGAATTCCACTTTTTCACCTTCGTTCCGTTTCCTCCTTCCTGATTCTTCCTTCGTTTTCTCAAACAAACAAAACGCCGACAATAATTACCTGAAACCCTAGCAGGTGTCAGTTTGGCCGAGAGACGCCTGCATCAGGCGCTCTGATCCTGCAGGAAGCCTTTGCAGAAGCACATCCTCAGGAGATTCAGCGCCACATCCCGGGAGACTCCCGCTGCATGCTCTGATTCAGGAAACTTCTCCCTGTGAGGCGGGAACGTGGCTCTGCTGAGCAGGAGGACATCGGCAAATTAACAAGACAAAGAGACCCACGGCTAAACACGCTGGTGATGATAAATTATTAAAAGGCAGAGTCCTCCCTCAGATCACTCTCTCTCTCTCTCTCTCCTCATCCGTCTGAGGGACTCGACCCACGGCTTGTTTGGAAGGAAGGAATTCTGTTGGAACACGACAGGAAGATGCACGGATTCACTGATGAGCTGGAGAGAAAGTGTGGAAGTAGAAACACCCAGTTGGTGTTGGTTTCTGGTCGGGTTTGAGGCCTGCAGGTGCAGCTGATACCTGCAGGGACACGCCAGTCTCAGTGGCAATTATAGGTTTCTGCAGAACTTCTGCAGGGGGGGGGGGACTGGAGCTGCAGGTGATCCCAGCATGCAGAGCAGCAACGACGCCTCTGGATCCAAACACAGATGCGGTGTGAACGATTTCAGCCTTTCAGAGGGATGAATAAAAGAATTTATCTCAGACTGATCAGTAAACATATCAGGAAGCTCCTGCAGGGCTGAGTCGACGCTTTCGTTTTTTACATCAACAGGAGAATAAAAAGATCCGCCTGTGATTGAATAAAAGAAGAGAAGAACAGACGGGAAGAAATGGAGCTGGTTTTACTCACAGGAACCCGAAAACCAGAACTGTTAGTTCCCTCCTCTTTGTGTCAGAAAACGGTTTGACTCCAGTTTGAGCTGCAAAGAAAACAAACTTTTCCTTCTGCAGAACATTAAATCCGTTTACTTCAAATACTTTAATGATCAGAAAAATGTTTTATGGTGTGCACCAGAGACAGAGAACTTCAAAAATGTAATAAAAACCTTCATCATAAAGAAAAAACTTAGATTTGAAATGAAAACAGCTTAAAATACCCAAAATTTAAAAGTTCTGATAATAAAAACGAAGATTTAATCAAACCAAATCCTGACATTATTGATTCCTGATGACTTTCCTCTGACAGAAGAGTCCCATCAGCACCAAAAGGGACAAAGATAACGTCGTCCTCGTGTGTTTGACACTCCAGACCCAGAAGATCAAAGAAAAAGCAGAAATCCAAAAGGCATCAGCAGACAGAAGGCTCCTCAATCTGATAACGACTTAAAAAAGAAATAAAAGGCAGATGATAGCATCTTTCTAAAGACTTTCTCTCTGATATGCTGAGAAAATAATCAGTTTTACAGATCAATAAATGTCAAACAACCCGGCTCAACAAAGAGCTGCAGAAGTGATCCGTGACGGATGAAAGCAGAAGAAAGTTATTTTAAAATGAAAACACGGACGTGAGTGTGATCGGCTCTGATCCGACTCCGGCTCTGCAGCGTCCCCGCTCCAACCACCAGAACACTCAGGAAAATAAGGACTTCTCAACAACACTCCGATAATTTCAGAGACGTTTGAGTGTTTCTCCCTAACGGTGCAATTTCATGGAAAACAAAGGAGCCGCGTGAGGCTGCAGCTTGTTAAAGCATCAATTACTGTCAGAAACATTTCAACAGGAGGTGAGACGCGGCGTCCTCCTGCTGCCCGGATCCACTCGGACCGCCTCTCATGTGACAAGGTTCTGCGGAAGGAACCAAGAAACAAGGAGTTAATTGATTGTATTCCAAACGCTGCAGGAGAGGAAGGAATGAGACAGAAAATGAAGAGCTGGATGAGCAAAGATTAAAATGTGAGCAGATAAAATGAACTCAAGTTGTTAAATATTTAGGAATTAAACCACCTATAGCATTCTTCAGAGGTAGCATTACTTGGTGAGGAAATGTCTCCAAACCGACCTGGTTCTGAGTGGATCAGTAACTAACCCTACTAACTTGTAACAACCTCGGTGGTAACAAGTCTCTCATCGCTGTGGAGGACTTTAGTCCGGCTCTTCTTTACAGAGTCATCTGAGTTCAGCCATATTGGAAGGTTTTCCAGCATTAACGACCTGCTTAAGGTCAAAGGTCAGACGTGTCCTTCAGGATGTTCTGCTAGAGAGCAGAATTCATGGTTCCATCAGTTACAGCTAGTGGTCCTGATGCAGCAGACTGTTGCTATGGTGATATTGTAGCGTTAGTCTGACTCCAGGTGGAGCGTGACCTCTGACCTTAACCAAGTGAGTCCTGCAGAGCTTTAGGTGTTGATTTAGGTTCTTTGTTCTTGGATTTCTTCAGGACAGGGTTCTGGTGCACATCTTCCATAAGGTTCTGCTTTTGTCTCGTCATTGAACAGAAAATGTACCCAGAAGTCTTTGGGATCATCAAGATGTTTTCTTTAGTAAATGTGAGACAGATTTTTGTTGAATCCTGACCTGACGTGATGTCTGCAGGACTTTAGACGTCTACATGATGTGTTGCTTTTTGAGATCATCTAGCCTGTTTAAAGCTGGATCTACTGGTCTGGTTGTAATCAGGTCAAACCAAAATCCCCTTTCTGAATAGCATGTCTTATATTTACTCAGGTTCTCTGAGATTTGTTCATCTGAAATAATTCAGTAAAACACAAAAGCTTAAAGAGGACAAACCCTTTCACACAGAGCTGTCAGTGGAAGCAGCAGAGATGAACTGGAGGGAGAAACGGAGACAAAGATGTAAAAAAAAATCGGAAAATGATAAAAATAGAGAAGCATGAACTCAAACTGTCTGTACGGCGCTAATAACCGACCTCGGGGGTCACGTTGTGGGTTTTTTCTCCGTTTTACATGATGGCTGGACCGAGGCGGGGGTCTGAGAGGGACATTAAAGTTTTATGATAGCTGCTGGTGAGAGAGAATCACTGTGAATTAACAGATCACAGACGAGCTGTCTGCGGCGCAGAAAGTGCCTCTGTAATTGGACAAGACGGTTTAATGGCTTCGTTTTCAGCCATTATGGGGTCGGCGAGTGAGAGCGGCGAGGGTGGGGAGGCGGTGTGAGGGAGGTCAGCTGGAGTTTGCTGCAGGTGGAGCAGGTGAGCAGGTCTGGTGCACAAATTCAATTTCAGAGCCTTCCACTGCAAAGTCGATGCTGTTATTGTTTTTGTGTGTCGGAGGCTCCAGCACCATCGTTATTGCCATCATCGCCTCCTCCCAGCCCACATCACTGCTGTTTTATGTTTCACACACACTCACCTGTAGAACACACACACACACACACACACACACACACTCACCTGTAGAACACACACACACCTAACCCTCACACACATACCTGAAACATCAGATCATTTGTGGCAACTTTAACAATTAAACTAAAACTATTGTTTATGATGCACGCACACACACACACACACACACACGCACACACACACACACACACACACACACACACACACACACACACACTGAGCCATCAGTCACTCAGCAGCACTCCACCTCAGCTGGAGAGCAATCTTCTCCAGGCTTCGGCCTGCAGGTGGTAAAACAAACAATCAGCGGCTCCCTCCATGGTGTCACAGAAAAATAAAATCGTCTCCCGGCCCAGCTGACTCTCCGCTGACGGCGGAGGAATAAACGCTTTCTGTTTGCCGCTCAAGTGACAGCTTGAAAACTTAATAACGACGACAACAACATCAGCTGTCAGCCTCGTCTGGACTTTGGGAATGTTTCCTTCCATGTCTGTCAGAGATTTGATGAAAATGACTGATGTCAAACTGAGAGGAAGTTTTCTGTCTGGAGACAAATGCAGAAAAAAATAATGAAATCGTTAAAAAAAGAGGTTTTTGAAACTTTTGCACTCCGACACATCGTGTTTTAGTTTCTCAGAAAGACTCGATAAACTCCAGCATCACTCAAACAGCTGCTTTTGCTCGTGAACCACAAAAAGAAAAGAGATTTTTACATCTATTTTTATTTTATAAAAAGATCAATGGAAGCCCATTTCCACCAGTTTGGTGAAAAAATAAAGATACTCTAAATTAAAGGTGGAATATGTAAGG